>CM055196.1:3047500-3312500 GCA_029224185.1 Karalla daura
TATTCATTGATAGGGGCATCTCATTATATTGAACTTTTTTTTGTTAACGTTGCGGGGCAGTATTAGGAGGGAAGCATGTGATGCACACTGCCCATCGGTTATTGAGCGTCCTTCCACTTCAGACATATGATGACTGACTGACTGACTGGCTGCATGGCCTCTTCGGTGTCACTCCTGTGCAGTTTGACAGCGGTTTTTACTCGCCCTTTCTAAAACAGAGAGCGACCCACAGCGAGACATTTTTTTTTTATCCAAGAGGACGCCTTTCTATAAACCGTATTCTGGCTGCGGTAGCAGTCAGACACGGCTCCGGCTCCGGCATCGTAAAGAGGCTGAGCTAATGGCGCCAGCTGCTCCACCTGTTCTTAAGCGACCGCTGTTCCCGTTTCCCGGTGACCGCTCCCCTGCCTCCGCTACACCCTGGAACAAGGGGGGCATCACCGACACACCGCCGACTACGCCACTGTGCACCCTCTTCCCTTAAGAGCGGCTTCACGACCTAGGCGGAGGCCACGGGCCCCCCGTTCTCTGCACACAAAGACCTAGCTCCGCGGCTAGCTCAGAGGCTAGCTCCCCAGCCTTCACACACACACACACACACTCAGCCTCAGCCACTCGAACCAACCACTTCGATGTTCTTGAAGCCGCTCAGCACCAGGTTCTTGAGCAGCTCGCAGCCGATCCCCCCGGCGCCCACCACCAGCACGTTGCAGGTGGACAGGGAGTCGTTCAGCTCTTTTCGCAGGGCACCCACCAGTTGCACCATGATTACCGCCTGAACACAGAGCCTTAACCTGCCGCACTCAGAGGCTAACGCTAACAGCCAATTTCTTCTTTACGTGTGTGCGAGGCCACGCCCACGTCGGGATCTCTCATCTTCTTCGGGTAATTCTTGACGCAGCCATGTGGTGTTTCGCCCACTGGTGGACAGCCGGAGACCCAACATGGCAGTATATTGTGTTGTATAGTAATTGCTTTGGAGTTTATTATATATTTTTATTATTAGTACCATGAACAATAGTACATCACTTCTTGGGGGGCCTGCACATGCTCAAAAAACAGTTTTTGACATGCTTATTGGGACTAGTCAAAAATGGTGTAGTTTAAAAAATGTGAGGCCCCATATTGCACAATAGCGCCACATAGATATCTTCAAATATTGAGCCCCACCACTAGGTCTTGGTCTTTACATCATTCTTGGTAAGTTTATAGGCCTGCCCTAATCTGCTTCATCGAGCTCTTCACCTGTGCCCTAATTAATACACAGCCATACGAATGAGGTAAACACAGCCTATTCGTCCATTTAATGTGACTCACACTCTCACTTCTGTGAGCCTCCCCTGTCAACAATTCATTCATTTTTTTAAGCTCTTATATCCTATTAATTACGGAATGATTTGCAAATTGACCACCAGATTACACGCTGGCACGCAAAAACTTGGTGCTGTTGAAAAAAAAGCCGATGAAGCCAGTTTAAATTGTGGGAAAATAAGTTTTTCCATCATTTTCATGTTTGAAAATTATGTTTTTTGACGAGGTGTGTATTGGATAAAGTGTTTTTTGAAGCCAAGCCAAGTGGATCTTTGTGGTATTGCAACTAAACTGACTTCAGAGTTGGCCTAATTTTTTGTGCCGAAAGACTAGGTCCATTTTGTATATACAGTCTGGGGCCAAGTGTAGAGCGCCCTAGAAGTTTTCACCAACCTCCATAAGGATTTTTTTCTTTGTTGTAGGCAGATGAAAATCAGTACACATATGCATCATAAACAGATATACAGAAACGTCTCCAAACATGATGACCTTAACCTGGCAGGAAGTCAGCCATTTTGATGACATTTTGAAACATGAAAATTGCATGCATTTGTGGTGCAGACACACTGAACAGGGAGTTGGCTGTTTTGGCCAATCAATGGTATCAATGGTATTCAATCCTATTGACTTCTAGCTGTATAAGCATTATCTAAATGGCTTTGATCAAAACTACTGAACAACTTTTCTCTATGTCAATGGGTGTGACCATATGGTGCCACTATGGTGCCTCATCCTGCATATTAAGGCAGCTCTCACTCCCACATACTTAATCCAAAACTGCCTCAAAATTTCTGGACATGATAACAGCTCCACGCTGGCCACCTTCATATGCTTACAGACCTCCTGTTTACGCCACCCTATTGTGGAAAAAGAAAAATGACATATTTTAAATTGACACACCATCCCCAAAATGTAAGCTGATCAACTTCATATTGTGGCCTTGTGATAGGCTCATGAATTTCCACAGTGACACGTGTCAAACAGTACCACTGAGGCTGCCTATGGTCTGAAGAGTCCTTATATAAGTCCTTATGGTGGACTCACATTGAAAATGACTTGAGCGATGAGCTCCCATTCATTTTCAATGTACTGGTAACAAGGGATGTGCCAATGAACAATGCAACTTGAGAAATTTGAGTGTCTAGAAAGTTGAGAGTTCAACTTTATGCAAATGAGAAGTGGCGCGACCATGGCGACAGCCAATTGCAAGCCGATCTGGATTCCCAAGGCAGGAGAGAAAAAAAGTTGTGTGGAATGAGAGAGAGAGAGCAACTGCAGTCAAGCTAGCCTCAACCTCACAAAACCTAGTCTTTCTTGCCTTCCTGTAGTTTTGCGGTACTATAGTTATATGGTCATACCATGGGTCATGGTAAGAGCTTGCAAAAAGTAATAAAACCTTATTCTTATACTGGTAGTTCATCAAAACAACACAGTTGGTCAAAAGGGGAAAGCTGGAACTTCCATTTGGCCCCAAGGCCAGTCCCGTCCAGTCCCTGGTGAGTCCCGTGCTTAAACTCTTGCTTCTTTCTCGTTGTTTCTGTTCTGTCAGCCTTTTCCCTTTAACCCCTCCTCTCTTGCGTCTTTGTCTCTGTCTCCCTCACCTGTGGACCATTCATCCCCTTGTTCTTTTGTCAATTCTTCAGTTGTCCCCAAGTTTGTGGTCTGTCCAACTCCTTTTTCTTTTTTCTGTCCTTGTCTGTCCCTTAGCCTGTGGTTCATTTGTCCCCACTGTCTTTTCCATCCGCGTCTACTACACCCTAGTCTTTGGCAGTGGAGGACCCTGCCATCCTGTCTGCAACTTCCCCACACCAAGTTGCACCTCGTCTTAGCCCTCAACCCCCGATCTCAACCCCTGTTCAATACTCAAGGCTGACCTCCAGTCCCGTTCCTGAGTCCTATCCGGTTTCCGAGGTTGACCTCCACTCTCTACCCAAGCATCAGGTGCCTCTCCAGTGTTCCAAGCAGCCGGAGCCACCTCTCCAGCATCCAGAGAGGTTGGTGCTGCTTCCCCATTGTTCCAAGTGGCCAGAGCCACCCCTCCAGCATACTGAGCAGCTGGAGCTGCTTCTCCGGTGTTTTCAAGTTGACTGACCCACTCTCCAGTGTTCCAGGAAGTCATAGCTACTTCCCAGTGGTAATTTTGTTCCTGTGTATGTGGCTGTTTGCCACAGCAAGGGGAAAAGTGTTGTTCCAGAAGAGGCTGGAGGCAATGAAATGAAGTACTGTGGAAAAACAAGGATAGTTTGGGAAATACTGCAAATATCAGAAGACAAAACGAGTCGGGTTGCATGACGATGCAAGGTTTGTACTTTTCTGTATCCAGTCCAACTTCACCGTGAGAGGAAAGTTTCCTTGTTTGTTTGATTTTTCTAACTCACATTCATGCACTGGTGTTTCTAATGACACCCAGCCCTAATCAGCCTGATTTATCCCGACTAGGGCCAGCAGGCGGACAGGTCCTAGAAAAACAGTGCCAGGTTACACATTCCAGATAATGAAAGCACACACAAGGCCGAGCTGAGTCGAGAAGAGCAGAGCCGGTACTGTGTAGTGGAGACGGGGCAATATGCCAACATGTAACACTTAAATGCCATCTCCCTACCACCATGCCAAGGCCATGGTGGTAGGGAGATGGCTTCAGAGTTAGGAGATAACAAGGTTCTGGTTACTGAGAAAGAACCATAGAGACAATAGGCAGGTCAAATGAGGTGGGCAGGAGACACGAACAGGATTGGCCAAGGCATTGATGTATTATAAGAACTGAATACAGGACTAATCATAGTGGCCCATTCATTCTTATGGACCCTGCTAGCCTGGCGCATACAACTTGCTTCCACATCATTGGACCCCTATGAGTTTGCGCAGTAGAGTCACTCCTCTCAGGCAACACGGGATTATGAGCCAATCCACGTTCGGGAGTAAGCATTTTGAGATGACACGCATGCACTTGGCGAGTGCATGTGAGCTGCTGTGACATCACACTAGGTTGTGAAACTTTTCAGTGGCTTTTCTGTCCTTTAAAATTTTTATTGATTCATGAAACATCCATGAATTAAAAATATGCGGTACAAAGATTAGTAATTAGCTATGTTTGCATCTGAGGTCAACATTTTTACAGCATTTTACAACACTATCCAGTGTTAATGGATGTTAAGTTAAGTTGTAATGCAGGCTATCTGGAGCCTAATTCCGTCCACACAGGGCAAAAGGCTGGACACCCTGGACAAACTGCCAAAGGGCTTTGAGGACTTGAACCCAGGAGCCAGCTGCTGTGACGTAGCAGTTATCTACTGATTCATTCAGCCACCCACAGCTGGCTTTTCTATGCTGTCAATTTCTTCAGATTGATTAGGCTATTTGCAGGTGTCCCTGGTAGCAAGTTAAGCATTCTTCATTGATACCTCAAAGCTATTATCTATCAAAGCTATACAAACATAAAAGAACCCACATTTCAAAGCAAGTACTAACTTTTACTTAAGTAATTAACGTACAAACTTCGGAGGAGTGCATTTTCCTCTTTTACTTTTTCCTCTACTTCAGTAGCCTACCAAGCTTGATTTATAGACATGTATACTGTCATCAGTATTTTTAAGTTTAAAAAAACTGCCAATGAAAGACAAAACACAACTGCTTTTGTTCATGATATGTATTCGCTACAACATATGGCAATGTTTTCTCGAAACAAGCGTTTTTGGTGTTCTCGTCGATGCCCCTTCGTCAATCATTGACACGCTGTTGTGTAGATAGATTCGTGTGATTGGGTGGAATCAATAGTGCAGTGACTCATATGTACACTCGGTGTTTGTCTCCATACACGTGCACCTTCTACTAACCGTTACAAAGAATATGCGCTCTGATTCATCGTCCTTCGAAGGGGGGGCTGGAGGGGAGGGGGGGCGTCGAGCGAGACGGAGAGAGACGGGGAGGGGTGTGGGGAGGGTATGCCTCCTGTCCCGGGGCAGCTGGCCGGCAGCAGAGCTTCGAGGGACACGATGGGGAGTGCAGGCCGCCTGTGCTCCGCGCTGCTGGCCGTATTTCTGCTTGGAGTTCACCGCACATCGGGCTTCTGGATCGTTAACGTCCTGTTCCCGCCTAACGCCAAAACCAAAGCGCCGAGCGACGCCACCCCACCTCTCGTTATCGGTAAGTCGGTAAGTGAGGAGAACCCTCTGCAGACATGTCATGAACGTATCTATCAGACACTGTGTACGCCTATACCCCCTTGTCCTGATTTACTTAAAATGGACCAACCTATTTGGGAACACGGATCTATCTATCTATCTATCTATCTATCTATCTATCTATCTATCTATCTATCTATCTATCTATCTATCTATCTATCTATCTATCTATCTATCTATCTATCTATCTATCTATCTATCTATCTATCTATCTATCTATCTATCTATCTATCTATCTATCTATCTATCTATCTATCTGTATTCTACTGCTTCTCTCCAGTTTATCTAGGTCAGACTCAGGTGTTTTAGGGTGAGACGGTCAAAACATGACGATGGTCATGTGGTCATTCTTTTTATGTCCCTCAACACACCACCTCAGTTTTGTCTGCGTCTCTCGCATCCATTATTTTTGGCCATCAACAAGATTTCTTTCCTTAATTCTACTTATTCCAACCCTTTCTGTCATGTTGTCACTCTTTGAACCATTTCCTGCTTTTATTTAAAATTATGGTTTTTTTTTTCAGGTTAGTCAGACCATCTCTGCCATTATCTTTGTCATCACCTTAGTCATCGTCGCAGTGATTTGAAAATCGTTCTAGGTCAACAAATTGACAGCCCACTGCCACGTTCTTGGAATTTAGGGTAAAGCCTCCAAGGTGACCTATCCGTAAAGAAGACACCCTGCCAAATTACAAATTTTGATTGTTTCGCTCTTTTTTGTTGGTAGTGCTAGTCAGCAGATGTCATTAACCGTTGTGTCAGTGGCTGAACATGGAAGCATGACTCTTGGTTAAAAATTGTGACTACTTTTTAGCCTGTAAGTATTTTCAATTCATTTTATTTTTAAAGAAACAGACAATTAAGTTGTACGTAGGTTTTGTTTTTGGCAGATTTCTACCAACCCTCGATCTTTAGGGTCCATTAGGAATCTTCGATAGTTTATTTTGAGGTTGCACTGCAGGCCATTTTCCATTCCCACTGTATTTGACATATTGTTTGGGACAAAAAGGTCATTGCCCAAATCTGGTTACACAGAGTCAACCACGGGTGAGCTCCAAATGGAGGACAGCCAGTGAACTGTGTGGCTTTGTGATCAAATCTAGTGTGACATTATGTTTAAAGCCATTATGACAAGGGATAGATAGACATTTTCTCAGGTTTTGAAAGGTGAAGTTGAGGAACATGTCTGAATTTTCCAATATCTTATAAAATTAGGTCTGTACTACAGTATTTAATGTCACCTTGAGAAAGTGTGTGGTTTAGTCAAAACATATGTCATGTTGTTATGATAAGTAGATCTTACAGATTTCATGAATTGTACACTCATAGTAAGGGCAGCATTTAGGATGGAAAAAGAAGGCTGCAGTTGCTTAAATGACCACTGAAGATTGGGTCTAAAAGTCAATCCCCAGACACCCATATCTATTTATTTTAATTGTACAATAGTTCTCAACAGCATAGCACTGAAATTTAGCATTAGAATTAAAATAGAATGCAATACAATAGAAATAAAATGCCTCAGAAGTTGATGTCAGGATCAGTCTCATACAGGCACAGAATTGGATGTGTGCATAAGTCCCATCTAGTTACAGGCCAGATGTATCCCTCAGGCCTTGTGTCGTCTCTGCTTATCTCTGGCAGCTATGATCTTTGACCTTTAGTTTTGAAATGTGTTCATAGGTGTTTCCACCTTTCCAAAAGGTGACCCTTTCAAAGAAGTCAATACATGTCTGCATGAGCTGTACCTGAGCGTCTCTTCCGTATCTTTGTGTTTCTAGTGCCAGGGAATCTGGGGAATCGGCTGGAAGCGAAGATTGACAAGCCCACTCTGGTTCACTGGATGTGCTACAAGAAGACTGAACACTGGTTCCCCCTATGGATTGACCTCAATATGTTCATGCCTATAGGGGTAGACTGCTGGATTGATAACATTAGGTAACAGTAATGGACATGTTTCACCTTGAGGACGTTCAACGATTGCTTTTATCTTTGCCTCGCCAGATGCTGTTGCAAATTTAGAAAGCATATTCCAGTCAAAAGTTAAGGATGTAAAATTCATCCTTTATCTCCTGATAACAGTACACCTCATGTGTAAGTTTAATATCATTGCATTAGTGATAGTAATAACGCAGTCAGGCAGAGCAAATTTGCCCAGGGAACCGTAATATTTTTGCACTTTTTCAGTCGCTGTTACATAGGAGTAAGTTTTCACCTGACTGATGATGTGGGTCTTTGTGTGCTTCCATCAGACTTGTTTACAACAGGACAACTCGGCGGTCATCCAACTCACCGGGGGTGCAGGTGCGGGTGCCAGGGTTTGGCCAGACATATACGATTGAATTTCTTGACTCTAACAAACTGGCTGGTGAGAGACGCACATCTGCACTGCTGCCTTTTGGGTGTGGGATTTGTGGACACTTAATCCTTCTGTGCATATATTTGTGTAAAATTTGATCCGGATATATCAAAAAGTTTCAAAACAACAGTGATGTACAGTTTGAAAATATGCACAAGGTGACTCATTTGAATATCTGAAGTCTGCTAATGTTTTTTAGGTTATTTCCACACTATGGTGCAACATCTGGTTAACATGGGCTACAGCCGAAATGAGACAGTCCGGGGAGCCCCATATGATTGGAGGTTAGCACCTAGTAAGTAGAAAACTGCTTCTGCATTTTCACTCATACAGCACATATCTAACACTTTTTTCATCAAGTAAATTTCATATAATTGTATTTGAATGGAAAGTATTGTCAGTTTTGTGTTGATGGAGAAGGCTGTCGAGCCAGCAGTCTTCTTTGTAGATTACTTATATTGTATTGGTGGTATTTGTTTTTTACTTTTCTGGTTTTCTTTCTTATTATGGTTGACATAATGGCTTGGTGGGGAGCAGCTAAGACTTGAAACAAGGACTTCCACAATTCCTACCACAGTCCATAAACATGCATGATTAGGCCAACTTGCTCCTATGATTGAGTAGCAGAGCCAATGGTGTGTGTGTGTCCAGGAATGGGTGGCTGACCTGTCCTGGGAGTATTTCCTGCCCATTGCTTTATGTGTGCTCTGTTTGTGTATTATGGTGGAAAGCGGGAAACAAATTACTGTGTCATTAGTTAGTAGTCAGCATTGCATTTAGGATATACCTAACAGAAGCTTGAATTGGGTATTGGAAGAGATGCCCATACATTTTTCTTTCTGGCAACTTCTACCAGCACCTCCTAGGTGATCCTGAGGTAATATCTCTCTCCAGCATGTCTTGGGTCTGCCCTGGGGCCTCCTTTGAGACATGTCCACTGCGAGGTGTCCTGGAAGGGATGCTTCCACTTTGAAACTGTCCTGGATGTCTTAGCTCGTCACCGTGTCTCCATAGGCTGGGCCCAGCCACCCTTGTTTCAGCTGCTTCTATATGTTAAATAGATCTTTCGAACATTACCTATAACTTATGACCATGGAGGAGGGTTGGAAGATTGGAAACCTTCTCAAAGAGCCTGTGGCCAAACTGAGGCATGGCTGTGCCTCTGCTGACAGAGGGGGTCCGGCTGCAGACAGGCACCGTCGCCATGGAAACTTGCTGAACCCCACAGGCAGAGGCACGCATACGCTTAACAGTCAGTTTTTACCTGCAGTGCATATGTGAGTTGCAATACCAGGGGCCAGGGCCTTGCCAGGGGCTGGAAGCCAGGGTTAGGACACAAAACTCATTCTTCACCCCAGCAACTGACAGACGCAAACTGCTCACCACAGGGACGCACATACAATCACAAGCCGCTTTCCCACTGACATTAGCGGGTCAAGTTGCCGTTCTTTGCTGTCCAAGATGGCGCTAAAGGGTCCAACGCAGATTGGGCAGGCAACGCAGGTCGGGTAGCGACAATGCCATCATGCTTGGATTGCACTGACGATGTCTTTAGTAAGACAGAAATCAGGAAATGAAACGGCCGCCTGTGGAAAAACTGTCCCCAAAAATGTCCCCAAATTTGAAAGGGAGAGAAAAAAAAGTCACATAGAGTACAGAGAACAAAGTAGACACGTCTCCTATTGAGATCGGGTTCGAGCCAGTAGTGCACCCCTCTGTTCAAACTATTTTTGAGAGCATGGCACTGATGCTGCGCCATGTTGATCGAATGATTTGTTTTGGTATTGTGGCTACCTGATCTGATCGGCTACCTGATCTGCGAATGAATGGTGCTGCCATGCGCGTCAACACAAGTGGTTGAACCTTTCCAACTGCTTCTAAAAGCCAGTTGTTGGTGGGTTTAAACAGGTTTTTTTTAGAATGGTTTCTCGTTACTGGGGAGAAGATTGTCTGGGCCTCTCCTCTGAGACTGTTACCCAAACAACGTTGACCCAGATGAGCGGGAGACAATGAGAAACAGGAGCAATTGTTATGAAAACATTTTTGGCCCGGGTCGAAACACTCACTGGCAGCGCATGTGCGATCCTTTCGTCGTGTGCGCTTTCACAGATGAGAATGCAGAGTACTTCACCATGCTGCAGGACCTGGTGGAGGAGATGTATGAGCAGCAACAGAAGCCCGTCTACCTGCTGGGACACAGCATGGGCTGCCACTATGTCCTCTATTTCCTCAACCACCAGTCTCAGGCCTGGAAGGACAAGTACATCAAGGGCTTCATTTCCCTGGGAGCTCCATGGGGTGGTGCTGTGAAAACACTCAGAGTCATGACTTCAGGTGACTTAAAAAAAAGAGGGACAAAACTCTTCCTGCAACTTTCCGTGTCACATATATAATTTCCTGTCACCTTTTTTATTCATGAGAACTGAAAACTGCACAAAACAGTCTAAACCTTTAAAGAAACCACTGATTCTTGCCTCTCATGTGCGCCCGCCACTGTCTGCCTCTTGCGCTTGTGATTTGCTTGCTGTTCCAGGTGAAAATGACGGCATCCCGATGATTTCCAACATCAAGATCCGTGAGGAGCAGAGGATGACAACAACAAATCCATGGATGCTGCCCTCCGAGACAGCATGGCCAAAGGACCATGTCTTCATATCGACGCCAAGCTCTAATTACACCAATCAGGACTACCAACGTCTCTTCACCGACATCAATTTTGAGGATGGCTGGTAATTAATACTTGATAGCAAATGATATATATAAATCATACATAGATACACAAACACAAGCACACGCACTTATCTAAAGCACTGTGGAAGAGACCGTTGCTTCAACTGGCGGCCCCAAAACAATTTTCAGCCCTTGCACAAACAGTAAGGGTCGACCACGCAATGTTTTGGCCTCGTGTCCTCTGTCACGATCAGTATGAAAATATTGATCTAACCTGCTTTAAAGCTTTGGCCCAGTTAAGTTGTGTTTCACAATCCCCCCCCACCCCCCCCCCCACCCCCCACCCCCGCCCTCTCTTTGGTTCCAGGCATATGTGGGAGGACACCAAGAACCTCACCGGTGACCTCCACCCCCCCGGAGTGGAGGTGTGGTGTATGTATGGCGTTGGGATTCCAACCCCGGTGACATACATATACGACGATGAGTTTCCCAACGTGGACCCGGCGGACTTCGTGTACGCCGACGGAGATGACACGGTCGACAGCCTGAGCATGAGTCTATGCAAGCGGTGGTCGGGCCAGCAGGAAAAACCCGTTCATGTGACAGAGTATCGCGGGCTGGCGCACCTGGATATAGTGTTTAATGAAAAGGTGCTCAATTTAATCCAGCAGATCCTGGAGGGCAAATCAGACACGCCTAAAGAGGTCGACACCCGTTCTTGAATTAAGCAGCGCACAGCAGCACGTAAGAGCTTAAACCCCGCAGAGGAGTTTTCCTCTACATACTGGCTGTGGACTGTAGCCGTCTCATATTTCGTGTTAATCCACATGACACTGATGAAGGAAATCTTTGTACACTGTTAAGACGTTTATAAAACCGGAAGTAGGGATGGCAATCGTTTTCGAGATGGTGAACTGGTCAATTTAGTTTTAGCGCTCTATGTCAACTTCCGGACCTATAGAGAGTGTCTTTAAAGAGATACACAAGCCTGGTTTGTTTACTTTTTGTGAATGATTTTTTTTCGTGCATTATTATTTGTGCAGGCATACAAATCTGGTTATTGATAATTGTTATACACTATAGATATATAAGAATGTGAATATCCAGTATTTGATTATGCGCATTAAATTAATGTTAAATGTTAACGTTAAATGAGAGACATTTAATACAGTAGTCAGTAATATAATAAATAAAATGTATAATAAAATAACAAATAAATTGTATTTCTAAATAAACACTTCCACAAGTCAATCATTCCCTCTGAGAATTTAGCATATATTGTTTATTTTGCATATGCATTTTAAATATCATTATAAAAGCCAAATGACATATACTCAGGGCAAGCCAGAGAATTGCCAGGCTCTCCATGACTGGAGGGGGAAAACAGCGGGATTTTTCATATGCCAGGATTTGTGGCACCAGCATCAGTTGTACAGGGATTCCTATCCACGTCTCACTGATTACTGAAGATGTGCATAACTGAACTGGACTCATAGTAAGGTACTGAGTTGTCAGTTTGCTAAATGCTTAGTGGAATCATGCACTGACAAAACCAAGACTGCTGCAAAATGAGCGTGATTCCTCCCATGGTTCCTCATTTTTGCATGTCTGTCACATTTAAATGTGTCAGGTCATCAGACACATTTGAATGTCATGCAAAGATAACACAAGTAAGCACAGTTTTTAAATGAATGTGTTTATTATGTGTGTGTGTGTGGGGGGGGGGGGTAGGATTAGGGTTATTACTGTCAGACCTGTTCTCAATCAACAGATGACTAAAATGAAACTCCACCCAAAGTAACATAGACCAGAGGATCTTCAAAAGCTTGACATCATGTTGCCACCCAAAGGAATTCAGGAACATATGAGAAACAAAGTAAATGGGATGTGTCATTCTGAAAAGGATTATACAGCTTTTTCTCAAGCTTTGGGACTCCTATGAGCCACAGTGAAAGCTGCTATCCACAGGTGGCGAGAACATGGAACAGTGGTGAACCTTCCCAGATAGGCTGACCAACCGAAATGACCCACAGGGAGCAGCAGCAACTCATCCAAGAGGTCACAAAAGGCCCCGCAACAACATCCGAAAAAGTGCACTGACCTTCACCTGCCTCAGCGACGGTCGGTGTTCATGAGTGTAACATTAAAAAGAGAGTGGCTAAAAATGGCCTGAATGCCAAAGTTCTAAGACAAAGGGCTCAGTTTTGCCTTGAAGACTTTGCAGTGGCCTACAGTGGCCTAGTTATTAGGTTTAGGGGGCAATCACTTCTTCACACAGGACTTTTTTCCCAGCTTTATGATAAATACATTATAATGACAAATACTTTATTGTCTTTGTCTCATATTTACAGTTTTTCATACCATGGTCAATATTTCCCTTGGTAAGTATTGTGACTGGCGCTATTGGCATGGAGCTTCCCAAAGATGTCCTTAACAACAAGTCAATACATTGAGATATCAGCTGAATTGAGCCAATTTATGACATTTAATTTCATAGTTGCTTTCATAGTTGATAAGAATTCTTGTCAATATTTTTTGTGTTGAATCAATGAAAAAAAATGCCTCTTCGACCAGTGCAAGAAGGGGGGGGGGCGCGTGCGACATAGTCTGCAAAGCACTTTGAGCGGTTATGAAGGCATGAAAAGTCCCATGTAAGAACCAGTCTGTTTGCCTATTTCTTTGGGCTGTCGCCAATATCCGCTGAAAAAAAATCGTGTCATTCAAAAATATGAACTGAGAAACATGCCGATATCTTAAATACATATTGTCCCTGCTATATCTGTCTGCGTCCCTTTGCTAATCCTGGGGCCAAGAATGAAAGAACCTCAGAGTACAGAGGGCCCTGGGGAAGTTAAAACAGCCCTGTCTTTATGAGCGGATCTCCCCACGTGTGTATGAAGCTTAATTGTTAAAACACACCCGCGTCGAGATTGTGAAAGACTACATTCTATCACTTTGTCCCGGCGAAACCTCTCTGCGCTGAACACTGATTAACCGCAGCCTCCTGTTCGATGACATCGGCACTCAATGACTCGTGACTTGATTGTTCGTGCGGGTGAATTGCTCCGTCATCCATAATCTTTAACTCGTGATCGACGCCTCTGTCGCGCTTTAGACTGTGTTTACGGAGGCTCCGGAGACAGCACCCGAGGGTTTAACCGAGACCCAGACGGACCCTCGGCGACCCGCGTCGCCGGAGAGATGGATGTGAGCGCCCGGCTATGAGACACCGGGAGCCATGGCGGCTGGGCAAAGCATCTCCTCCCCGTCCTGGCCGCTGTTGCTCGGTCTGTTGGTGCTGCTGTGGGCGGCCAGGAGCTCCGGGAGACCGGCGGAAGGATGCGCCCGCGACGGCTCCTGTCAGCCCCAGAAGAGGCCTCCGGTGGTCCTCAGTAAGTCTTCCCCTCTTAGCCCCCATTCGCATTTCCATCTTACGGTTTGTTTGTTGTTGTTTTTTTTTTTGTCGAACGATTGCGCAAGTCGCCCGCAAACACCGTCCACAGCTGCGCAGACCGGACCGGGCTTGCACGTCCACTTCTTGTTTATCAAAGTTGTTGTCGGAAAGTATGAAGCAACGCATTGTGCGTTCAGTGTTTGTACACGGTTGAGACCCCTTCTCGGATTCCTCCGTTGTTTTGAATGTGACGTTTAATGAAGAGCTGGCCCTCATCTGTTCCTCCGCGAATCGACACGGAGTCTCGATACTGTTGGGTTCGTGGCAACTCGAAATACTTGAAAAACCTGCGCAGAACCCAGATTTTTCTTCGACATATAAAGTCAATATGAAGTAGCACGCTTTCACGCTTCATTATGGCTTCTCCATAATGTACACTCTGTTCGAGTTTGGAAACCTAACCCTTCGAGGGGTCTTGCACGCCTTTCTGACACAATGTACAGCCGGTAGCGCCGTTTGATTTACCCCAACAGAGAGAGGTGTAACATCGTTTCCGTGTAACACGTCGTCTTTGTTTTGCCGCCGCAGTCCCAGGCGACCTGGGCAACCAGCTGGAGGCGAAGCTGGACAAGCCCAGCGTGGTCCATTACATCTGCTACAAGAAGACCGACTCCTTCTTCACCCTGTGGCTCAACCTGGAGCTGCTGGTGCCCGTGGCCATCGACTGTTGGATCGACAACATCAGGTACGACAGAGGTCCCCCCCCCCCCCCCAGTACTCTTTGCCTCCACTGATGAGTTTATCTGCCCCCCCACCCCCCCAGATAAACACGCAGTGCCTGAGAGCTAATCATCTGCTGGCTCTCTCCATCCATTCACCCGTTATCTTAATGCCCAGTCGCGTCGTGGGGTGGCTTCAGCGGATTCCTGGGAGTGCAGCCGAGCAGATAGCGGACTTTTGTTTTGATGATTCGATCGGCTTCATGCGAGCAGTTATCACGCCACAGTGGGTCAACTGAACTTTGACGCCTCCGCACATCAACGCACGGGAGGAGGAACAGGAGCGAGGCCGCATTCCTTTCTCGGATCTTCCGTAACCGGAACTGGGAGGAGAGGTGTCCGTTCTCGGATCGGGCAACGAAATACTGAGCGACCGTGAGGTGATTGCGTCGTCGGTCGAGACGGAACGAGCTGTCTCCGTCTCAGATGGAGAACTTAGGTGCGCCGTTGGCCTCAGATTTCCTCTGTGCTCAGAGGGGCGATGTGCCAACGCCGGAAGACGTTACCTTGGCTAACTTGCGTGAAGGGTCATTTATCGCGCGTCCTTTCAAATGCCTCGTCGAGGGGATCCTCCCGCGGCACGGCGAGCTATACAGCGAGGGCGTAGCGGCAGGGACTGGACCGTGGGACTGGGTCGGGGTGTAGGTTGGCCTGTGCCGTCTCGGGTGGGAAGGTGAGTCTCTGATGCAGATCTACCTGCACTGGCTATTGTCACTGGGCACTGGATCCATTCAGAGAGAAGATGTTTCTCCGTTTTCAACACCGAAACATTGCGGTCTCAAAGTGCTTTCTGTTCTGCTCTCCAAACCAAAAGGTATCCATAACAGGGAAACGAAGACGGACGTCGTTGCACAGGTGGCGAACACGTGTGGGAAGTGAAACGCTGCTTCGCCGCCTGACGCATTTCTGAAAGCTCGGTTCGCTCACTGTGTGTGTGTGTGTGGCTGGCTTCTCACAGGCTGATCTACAACAGGACCACGCATAGCACCTACTCCCCGCCCGGCGTGGACATCCGCGTCCCAGGGTTTGGACAGACGTATTCATTGGAGTATCTGGACCCGAGCAAACGCAGCGTGGGTGAGTTGGACGTCCATAATCGAGGGAACTGGAAACGCTTTGATGGTCATTCGCTTATCATTGAGCCACAAACCGGGACGCTCAGTGCTTTGTTTTCCTTAAATCTCGGGTCTGGGCCTATTTGTTTGCGTCGCAGGCATGTATTTCTTCAGCATCGTGCAGGCAATGGTGGAGTGGGGCTACACCAGAGATGATGACGTCAGAGGAGCGCCCTATGATTGGAGAAAAGCACCCAGTAAGCACAAGGCACACACACACATGACCTAAAACGGCCTTCTCAGCTCGCCTGGTGGCGGAGAAAGGATGACACGCCGGCTTTGTCTGCCTTGTGTTGGGCCTCCGGACCAAACATCCCATCCATTATCAGTCTTGGAAGCACTCTTAGAAAAACGTTTTGCAGCCATCCCACTCATATCTCTGGGGGGGGGGGGGTGTGTGCGTTTCCTGTGGTTTTCTTCTCCATCAGATGAGAACAAGGAGTATTTCCTGGCACTGCAGAAGATGATTGAAGAGATGGCAGAGAAGGCCGGCGGGCCCGTAGTGCTCATCGCCCACAGCATGGGCAACATGTACACCCTGTACTTCCTCAATCAGCAGCCACAAGCCTGGAAAGACCGCTACATCAAAGCTTTCGTCTCGCTGGGGCCACCCTGGGCGGGTGTGGCCAAGACCCTGCGCGTGCTCACCTCCGGTAAGACAGAGATCCCGTGCCAGGACACTGAATTAGAATCGGAAGAACACGGAATTATTATGCAGAGTAGGGATAAAGTCATGTGAAAACACAAAGGGTTTCCAGGGAGAAAAGCATAATGGAGTCAGTAACTAAATCATGTGGAAGTCAGGGTCCAAGTGGTGTTTGTACCAACCCTCGATGCGTGACTGAACTCGTGATGGTGGACACCGTAAAGTGTACTTCAAGGCCACAGAGCAATCAAACCTCGCCTGCTTTCCCGCCTCGTTCCAAACTCCACGAAGAGCCTCCGTAAACGCGTACGTGTGGATGTTCTGTCTGCCGGAAGGAATCGTTTTCTTTCAGGAAGAAACGGGGTATTCATCTCATCCGACATGCTTACCCACGTAAATGTCTGGGCCTGGACCAGCTTACGAGCCCCCTGTCACGCATGCACCCTAAACTGTTAACAAGATATGAGGCGTGTGCGAGTGTGGCTCATCTGGTCCGCGAGCTGGTCTAAACGCTGGCTCATAGACGGCTCGCGGGATATTGCAGCTGGACGTGTCTCAGCGTCGAACTTCCTTTATCAGCCGTGAATAGGAAGTCGCGTCCACCCTCCTCCTGTGCCCGCTGGTTGCGCTTGCCGGTTACTAAACAACCGAACTGTGGACTGAATTCCGCTAAAGTTACACGAGGCCCTTTAATGCCGGTGACTTCGGCATTTTGCACCTGCGAGCTGGGTTTGGGCGCGCGTATGGTAACCCTCCGGCCTGGTTTCTGTTCCCCTCACAATCCGCTCGTCTGCTCTCCAATTCCCCCTGCCCCAGGCGACAACAACCGCATCCCGGTGATCAGCTCGCTCAAGATCCGCTCCCAGCAGCGCTCGGCCGTCTCCACCTCCTGGCTGCTGCCCTACGCCCACTCCTGGCCCAGCGATCAGGTCTGAACGAACGAGCGCCATCTATCCGTTCTCTGCAAGTATGCGTGCGAATCGGCTCACCCCTCCCCCCCTCCCCCTCCCCCTCCCTCCCAGGTGCTGGTGCAGACGCCCACCGCCAACTACACGGTGAAGGACTACGAGCGGCTGTACGCCGACATCGGCTTCGAGGACGGCTGGCTGATGCGGCAGGACACCGAGCCGCTGGTGGCGGAGCTGGCGCCGCCCGGCGTGGCCGTCCACTGCCTGTACGGCAGCGGCGTGCCCACCTCGGAGGGCTTCCGCTACGCCGACCGCTTCCCGGACGGCGAGCCGGCGGTGGCGTACGGCGACGGCGACGGCACGGTCAACCTGCGCAGCGCTGTGCAGTGCGGGCGCTGGGCGGGCCGGCAGAAGCAGCCCGTGCTGCTGAAGGAGCTGCCGGGCAACGAGCACGTCAACATGCTGCTGAACTTCACCACCGTGGCCTACATCAAGACCGTGCTGTTCTCCCCGTGACTCCGCCCCCCCCCCCCCCCCCCCCCACCACCCCAACATGCTGTTTTAAGCCAAATCGAAGTTTTAAGACGAATTTTATAGCCGTGACCCGAGCGAGTCAGTCAGGTTGTTTACGGTCGGGGGGAGAAAAACCTCTCGCGAAGTGACTTTTATACGTCGGTCCCGATGAAGATTTTACCTACGGTCCAATCAGTGATTGTTTGTTAACGTTTCGCCTGAGCTCCTTCAAATGGGTAAAACGCTTTTTCCACGAGCGATCTCTGGTGTCCGGAAGAGATGGGTCACGTCCCGTCGTTCAGGAACAAAAAAAAAAAAGTTTTAATAGTTCACAGAGCTGATGAAATGCACAAAGTACTAGGATTGTCAGGTTTGGGCCATTTTGATATGAAGAGTTTCTGATATTCGCGGGACCTGTCAACATGATGAAGGAGGCTCTGATGATTCGGCAGAAATGTTTCTTCAGACTGCCTCCGTCAATGAGTGAGAGAAGGTCGGTCAAAATGCCGCAGGTCGGGTTAATGCGTAACAGCCGGACATCGTTACATGGTAAACATTACAGGTAAAAAAAAAAAAAAAAGCAATGGAAATTTGTGTAATCAGTGTTTTTTTTTTTCTTCTCAGATTACTGTACTAACACTGTCGTGTATACATATGTCCGCCCACCCCCCCCCCCCCTCTACTGGTTGCTCTATCAAAACAGCCAGTTACGTTTGCATATTCGGGTATGCGGAGAAAGGCAGTTATGTCTCGTCTCGCTCTTTGAAAAGTTCAGAGTGCAGAGTCTGACTCCAAGCCGAAACGCAGTCAGAATCGGGGTGATTGTAATGTGCCATCACGATGATACATAACTGCTGTAAACGTCACAGGAGCACGACGCCTTCCATAGAGTAAACGCATCCCACATCCAGCCACTGCCTCTTCTTTGTGCAATACAGTGTGTCCCTCCCTGAAATGCATCTCACACCCGTCGCCCGACATAGATGCGCAACAGCGGTCTGCTGTCGACTCCGGACACACTTATGAGAAGGCATACAGCGTAGGTGTAAGGTGCTGTCACGGCCTGGCTCGTCTCTGTGGAACGCGGGAAGGTCCAACAAGTCGGGGAATACATGGCATCAGACATCAGGGCTTAAGAGGGAACTGGAAGGTCTTGTTTCCGGTCCTGCAGCGGAGCTCCGCACAACTCAGCCTCAGCAGGAACGGCCCTCCTTCGCGGTCGTCTACCACGTGCTGGACAGACACCAAAGTCGCCGGAACAGCAGGTAAGTCAGCCGGGTCGACGGGTGAACCGATGTCATTCGGACATGAGAGAGCAACACAACGTTGACGCCACAGACCTGCAGCTCCTGAAGGCACTCCTGCATCCGTCCGGTCACGTCTCCAACGCACCAGGCCAGGCTCACGTGGAAGGACGGATCCTAGGGCACACGAGGGAGAGGCGATCGTGAACGCCACGGAGCCGAGTCAATTCGTGCGCATTCGGACGATCTGGGTGCTTGGTCGAACGCTGACCTGGTAGAAGGTGTCCAAGTGAAATTCTGACATTGTTCTGTCGACAGCTTGGACCAGCTCCAGTAACTGGGTGTATCCAGTGCACACCTCCATCCCCAGAAATGTCCTGAAGAGGACGAAGACGGGGAAGGAAATCAGACAGACAACTGGGAAAAGATGCAAATGAAACTGGAACAGACACGTTTGGAGAGCAACTCATGACACGAGAATTATAAATCAGGGTCTGGTTACTGAGAAAGAATAAAGCCAAGGCTTTGACTGTACCTCGTTCTCTCTGCATTACAATAGACCTTCAGCCTCGCCGCTGAGCAGACAAACCTAGGAACACCAAGCAAGAATGGTGAATATCCTGCAACCGTCCAGGGAACGTGCAAATCTTCTACTCCCCCTTTGTTTTGCAGCTCTACCTCTTGTGGTGCACCAGGCAGTCCTTGAGGTTCTGGGTGAAGGGCTGGATCCAGTGGTGTCTCAGCACTACGGTTTGAGACAGGCTGAGGTGAAACTCCTCCTGTGGGCTCAGAAGCACACCACGGGCCCTCGCCGCTGAGAGCAGCTCCCCCAACAGCTCCGTGAAGTCCTCGTCAGGGTGGTCTGATGTAGAGAAATGTACATGCGAGGAACCCGACTGGTCAAAATGTAAATACACGATCAAAAAGGTGACATTCATTTATGTTCTCGCTCTCTCTCTCAGTGTGTGTGTGTGTGTGTGTCTTACATGGGAGGTAAACATATGTGGCCCAGTTGCCTCTCTCATGTTTGAAGGTACGGATGCGTCCTCCATGTAGAGAACTGTGTTCTGTCACGAGGTCCTCTTCTTCTGGAAACATGGCCAACACACATCCAGGAAGAGGAAGCCTGTTGGAAATGTGGAAATGCAAATCTTTTCATTTCATGTTTTCTTGCTGCAAAGTCCTGAATGGAAAATCTGTTTCTTTTGGTGCATCTCAGCACAAAACACTACTTTGATTTCGGCGTCTGTTCCTCAGTCCTGGGCCTCTTCGGGGCTCCATCTTCGCCCCCTCCCTCAAAGCGTCTTGGAGAGCGGCTCGCGGTGGTCTGAGAGGTGGCGACCACTTCCGCCTCACTCTCCTCCTCCGAGCTGCTGTAGCCAACCAACATCTCACGCAGCAGCGCCCATGGCACGACAACCAAGGCCGACCGATCAATGGATCACGAATTATGTCAGCGTCGGGTGTCTGTGAGCTCCGGTTACTGACATAATTACGCGCCGACGCGCCGCTCTTCCGCGGGGGCCCCGCACTTCCGATGTAAACAACCTGTTGTAAGGCTTATTTGGGTCCGGGTGAAAACACAGCCCCACCTCTTTTTTTTCCGCTTTCCAAGTGCCCTCAATAAAATCAGTTTTAATACAAGCATATCGCCCTTAAAACGGCGTTCGGTTAAGATGGCTTTATCTCGAAGATAATCGTTTAAAATGGTTGATTCCCTCTCTTTTTTGCGTTTGTGTGTGTTGCCTGTGTGTGTGTATGTGTGTGTGTTGCCTGTGTGTGTGTGTGTGTGTGTGTGTGTGTGTGTATTCATGTTCCCGGGCGCGGGCCACGGCTCAGTGCTAGCTGCTAACTGCCAATGTAGAGGAAAATGCGGATATTTTCGTCCTTCGCTCGACAGAAGGAGACCGCGCAAGCCAAATAAACGTGCCCGAGAGACGGTAGCACATTTGTGTCACTGTGGCCACCTTTTCGGCCTCCCCGGTCATTTTTTTGGAGCCGTAAATCACCTTTTTTTCGGCCCATGGAGCCACGGTAACCTAACAAGAGAGTATCCGAGCCCTGTTTGCGGATGTGAAAAAGGACTCGGCGTTACGGGTAGAAAAGCAGCCCCCCCTCCTCCCCGGTTTCATTCACAGGACTACGTTGGCTTAAATGTGCAAGCAAGGTTTGTAAATGCGCCCCCCACCTCCTCCTCTCCTCTCTGTTTACATGCAGCGCTATCAAACGCGTGCTTGTAGCGGCGGTTAGCTCGTTAACGGGAGCTTGATGTGCCGTCGCCTGGTCTCGGACCGCGAACCTCTCCGAAACTGTCCGGCGCGCATCCAGTCGACGACCTTTCGTTTTCTGCAGAAATATGTGCAACAAATAGCCATCGGAAACAAACGAAGTCCCCCCCCCTCCTCTTTACACATCAAGAGGGCTACTCCGTAATCAGTACTATTTTGGTATACAGACAGGACCTGGCGTCGCTGAACGCTCGGTTTATGTGCTCTCCCTCTGTACGGAGGTTGGTCGTAGCGAGCCAGTGATTGCGTCGTAAAAGCAGCGGTGCTTTTTCAACACGGACCGCTCTGAAGCGGTCGTTTGACTGCCGAGCAGAGAGCACGACTGGTGTCGCTCGGATCCGGTTGCTGCCCTTATACTGTCGCTTATTGTGCACGTTATGCAAACCCCGGTTTGATGTATCTGTCTGCGGGACCGCCTGCATCGTCTGGGGGACCCAGCTGGTGTGATCGCTCTGAATCTGCGCTCGCGTCGGACTGCCGCAAACGGCCCGATCGCGCTCGCCAGCCTCATTTTCACACCTACGCCGGCGGTCGCTTTGCTCCGACCAGACGTACGGCGGTCGTTTCTTTTGTTACAGCAGGTTGTGTGGCACCGCCGCCGCACAAAACCCACCGGAGTGCTTTGCAGTGCGTCCGGATCGCCGCTGGGTGGCGATCCAAACGGTGTTGTGAATACCATTTTGAACCGTGTGGTGGGGGGGGGGGGGGGACTCAAACTTGTTCCGTGGTGTAATGAGTATGTATGTGTGTATGAGTATGCTCCATTATTCTCAAGTCATGAAACGACCGACTATAAGTCTTAAAAGTCGCATACCTTAGAGAATTTTGTGAATGATGAGGTGCCCCTCCAAGGGTGGCACCTCACCCCCACTGGAACCAACAACTCACCACGCTCTTGTGAAGAAATCCTGTGAAATTGTGCATCATAGAAAAGTGTGTTGGGAGACGTACCACCCGTATGAGCTTGTATTATGAATCTGCGAATACCATTCTACTTGGTTGAAGTGTTCCTTGTTCGTCCCAGCCTGTTGGAACAACGCTGGCGTCTGTAACCCGAATTTGACGACACTTGTTCATGTTGAGTAATCTCCTTTCGTTGACTCACCTTGACTCTGGTTCTCGCCTAGATGCCATTTGGGAGGCCAAGAATGAAATGAAAGAGAGGAGCGTCCCGCATATCTCCACGAAGCCTTTCTCCTGCGCACGACCCTGCCTTTAACCCCCCGCCCCCCATCGCAGTCTTTCACACCGCATTTCGACGACCCGTCCGTGGCGCCAGCAGAAATGGAGTGAGTTTCTCGTCACATTCTCCCGACATCCTCTGGGGCCTTTTAACCCTCACCATCACCGCACCGCACACATTGGCACAGCAGGCCTTGACTTTGCGTCCCCATGTGTCTCGGCTGGGATGATCCGCACCAGACTTGGTGGGAATAATGCTTGGGTTGATGTCAGGGAGGTAACAATATAGAAATGTCACACCTTTTCACAAATATCAGTGTCCAACATTATCACGGTCATCAGCTGTTATGGTGTTTTTAAAAGATGTTCACACTGATGAAAAGATGCGGATACACTTGTAAAATTACAGCATTTTAACTGTACGTATCAATGGATTCATTGTATGTATGTGTATATATATATATATATATAAATAGAGCAAATGCAAATCTTTAACAAAACACTGCAATACACTAATCAAAAATACAGAATATACTAAATTAAAAACATTAGATACAATTATCACAGTGTAAATTGTATTAAGGGTGTAATATAAATATTGAATATGGGAAAACAATATTTATTTATTTATTAAAAAAAATTTTAAAGACCTTCAGAACAAGTACATGTTAAGCAAACTTCAATAAGTTCAAATCTTCAAATGGGAGCAACACATTGCTCCATTAACAGTACAGTTGTACAGGTTCATAGTCTCCTTCGTCTACCCAGGCAAACAGTCTGCAGAGTCCGTAGCCAATGAGCGTATGATGGGTCGTATGGTTAGGGGTGAACTTGCCTGTTCTGAAGGGTGATGCTCACTTGTATTAGTAAGGAAGTTGGTTGTGTTGCCAACAGGGAAGCCATCCCCCACCAGTTGTTCCTCAGTATTCTTATCAGCGTAAATGCATAGTGCATGGTAACATGCCATTTATCATAGTTCAGACAGGCTTTGCAATATGTGTATTACGCACATTGATACTGCGATTATGACTAATCTGCGATGTGTTGTTCAGCCCTACTGCATGGGTGTATGTTATTCTAAATGTAATGTTCCCCCTCTTGTTCTAGTTGGGCTGCACCAGCTGCAAAACTGAACCCCTACACCCGAGCCCGAATGACGGAGGCATGGCAGCAGCACGCGGTGGCGCCTCCTCAGGTCGTCCACACCATCCCCACAGGAGCGGAGAATGCGCTGGGCTGCGCCGTGTATGGCATCGTGCTGCAGCCGGAAGCCACGGCCTTGCAGCAGCAGCAGGGCCAGCACGGCCAGCACGGCCAGCACGGCCAGCAGCACGCGGGCGGACAGCACAGCCAGCAGCAGCAGCAGCACGCCGCACAAGGCCAGCAGACCTCCCTGCAGGTGGGGGCGGAGGGGGGCCACAAGTGTGGGGCCTGTGGACACGATATCTCCCACCTGGCCAATCCCCATGAGCACCAGTGCATGGTGAGTCAGGACAGGTCCTTCCAGTGCACCCAGTGCATGAAAATATTCCACCAGGCCACAGACCTGCTGGAGCACCAGTGTGTGCAGGTGGAGCAGAAGCCGTTCGTGTGTGGCGTGTGTAAGATGGGCTTCTCTCTACTTACCTCTTTAGCCCAGCACCACACCTCCCACAACAGCTCCAACCCAATGAAGTGCTCGATCTGTGAGAAGACGTACCGGCCCGGCTCCTCCGGCAGCATCACGCCCAACTCAAACAGCGCCCAGCAGCCCGGCGGCGACGTGGCCTCGGCCAGCGGCAGCTCCTCCATCCTGCCCTTCCCGTCGGCGCGCGACCGGCCCTACAAGTGCTCGGTGTGCCAGAAGGGCTTCAAGCACCTGTCGGAGCTGACGCGGCACGAGCGGGTGCACACGGGCGAGAAGCCCTTCAAGTGCGACACGTGCGACAAGGCCTTCAGCCAGTCGTCCCACCTGCAGCACCACCAGCGGACCCACAGCAGCGAGCGGCCCTTCAAGTGCGCCGTGTGCGAGAAGAGCTTCAAGCACCGCTCGCACCTGGTGCGCCACATGTACGTGCACTCGGGCGAGCACCTGTTCAAGTGCAACCTGTGCGAGCTGCACTTCAAGGAGTCCTCGGAGCTGCTGCACCACCCGTGCCACCCGCAGGGCTCCCGGCCCTTCCGCTGCGCCACCTGCGGCAAGGGCTTCAAGCGGCCGTCCGACCTGCGGCAGCACGAGCGCACGCACTCGGAGGAGCGGCCGTTCCACTGCGACGAGTGCCAGATGAGCTTCAAGCAGCAGTACGCGCTGGTGCGCCACCGCCGCACGCACAAGGACCCCACCGACCGGCCCTTCAAGTGCAACCTGTGCGACAAGGGCTTCATGCAGCCCTCGCACCTCCTCTACCACCAGCACGTGCACGGCATGGACAACCTGTTCAAGTGCGCCTCCTGCCAGAAGGAGTTCAGCCAGTCGGGCGAGCTGCTGCGGCACAAGTGCGGCGAGCCGTCGGGCGGCTCGCCCGACAAGCCCTACAAGTGCGACATCTGCGGCAAGGGCTACAAGAAGAGCTCCACGCTGCAGCGCCACCAGAACTCGCACTGCCAGGAGAAGCCGCTCAAGTGCTCGCTGTGCGACCGCCGCTTCCTGTCCTCGTCGGAGTTCGTGCAGCACCGCTGTGACCCGTCGCGCGAGAAGCCGCTCAAGTGCCCGGACTGCGAGAAGCGCTTCAAGTACTCGTCGGACCTGAACCGCCACCGGCGCGTGCACACGGGCGAGAAGCCCTACAAGTGCAGCCACTGCAGCAAGGGCTTCAAGCAGCGCGAGCACATGACCAAGCACCAGAGCACGCACTCGCGGGAGGGCCAGTTCAAGTGCGTGTGGTGCGGCGAGCGCTTCAGTGACTTGGGCTCCCTGCAGGACCACACGGTGCAGCACACGGCCGACGGGGGCGGCTACCCCGTGCCCCAGTGCATATGAGTCCCGAGAGGTTCGACAAACTGCTGTCCTCCCATTTGTCCCCCCCCCCCCCCCCCCCCCCCTTTTTTTTTTGTTTTTTTGTAGGCGTGTTCGTTTAACCTAACCTGTCACAACATTTGCAGGAGAACCCCCAACCCCCCCCACCCCGGGCCGTTAACACGCTCATTCCAACCAGCGATACGGAAGGTTTGCGTTGGCTTTGCGAAAATGTCCCGGCCGGTCCTGTCCTCTGACTACGCCATTCCATACAAATCCATAAAAGGGGCCTTTTTTTTTCTTTTGCTGGACTTCTTTTTGGCTCCACCTACTTTTTGGTTCTTTTTTTCACTCTCCCGGCTGTCGCTCACAAGTTGAAGGCCGTCGGCGGCGGGGGGGGGGGGGGGGGGGGGGGGTCGCAACCACTTCACCCGCGGACAGAAACACGTGCCATAACGCCAGATCGATCCGACGGAATCAGAAACGGGAGGCGCCGTCTCTCCTCAGGACGGAACCCACCTCTGTGTTGTCCCGCAAGACACGGACGTCGCCACATGAGTAGAGGGCACGGGACGATCGAACGGAGGCTCGCTTAAACCTACACTGACCAGGACGGAATGTTTTCTATGTTATTGCTGTCGCAGGATTCCCTTGTAAATGCATCCCTCCTCTCCTTTCTCCGACGGCAACCCCCATCTGTCACTCTTACCTCTGTCCTCCTTACCTTTGCGTCTTCGCTTTTGTTTCCTTTACCCCCCGGTCACTGTTGCGTACCCGGAGACCTGACGGTCCCAAGCACCACATGCCTTTCGATCCCTTTCATGTTTGGCCAGGTGGAACATGACTTTTGGTTTTCTTCTTTCTCTTCATGGAAGGAGTCTCGCAGCTCCTTCTTTTTTCTACGGCCCTCTGGCCTTCTCCTCTTTTTAACACAGATCGTCAGAAAGTTGCCCGTAATCTGCTCCGCTAACTGCGAGGGGTCAAGTCTCGTTGCATATTGAAATATTGTCAGAGTGTGTGTGTGTGTGTGACAGAGTGAGAGAGACCATAGTTTTTATGGGTATAGTCGTTCCTATCAGAACCGCTGGAGCAGCACCAGCCCCCAAGGTATGTAACCCACCCACCAACTGAAGTTAACCAGTGAAAAGCTGCAGATTTGTAGCGGTCTCAGCCACGCGTATAGACATATATAGAATCATATATGTGTGATACATGTGACCCCCCCCCCCTTTTAGTGCGGTTAGGTTATGAACGTCCTCCTTCCCCTCTTAGCCTGTACATACTGTGGATGTGTAAGTGTGCTCTCCCGGCCGAGGTGGAAAGTTCACGGAAAACTACGTAAGAGCTGTCTTTTGTATTCTTGCAATTTTTGACACAGATATTTTGACAATTTCTTTTTTTCAGGTGTGCGCGCGCGTGTACATATGTGTTTGTGTGAGAGCGAGAGAGAGAGAGAGGGGGGCGTTGAACAGGGAAGGTCGGAGCGTCGAGAAGAGTTATATTAGAAACGCCTCTGTGGACGCGAGCCTCTTTGATTTACTAACCTCACGGGTCCGATTGGATATCGTCTGTAGGATAGCCCTACCCATGTGTCGTTTTTCTTTCACGTTTTGTAAGCTAACACCGCTTTTCCTGTTACACGTCGGGACTGTCGGCGAGCTCGCGCCCGAGCTCCGTGGCACCCATGTTCGAATGCCATGAGATTGTAGTTCGGCGAGGAACTCGCGTTTGTGGAAACGTCAGTCATTGGTTTACCCCAACCCCCCCCCACCCTGTCCCCGTTGATTCATAGTTTGAGTGCAGTATTTAAAAGTATGGAATTGAAACACTGGAGGCCCTAGAGGGCAAAAGGAAAAAAAATTCTGATCCCGGCTTGCAATTTGTCCCTCTTGGTCGTAGCCTTAAAAAGGGGCTGCGGTGCCTCTTCTCCCTCCCCTCCCCTCCCCCTCCTTTGCATTCTGTCTGTCCATTGTCAAGACAAGGTCTGGTGGCTAACTCCCATCAGTCAGCATCATTGAACCTCGCGTCGGAAGACTGCAGCAAGAGATGCAGCATTGTGTCTATTTTTTTTTCTTCTTCTTTTTTTTTTTAAGGGTTCACATGTATTTTAGATGAATGAACTGATACCAATACCTATATACCCAAAGGGAGAGACCAGGGCTGTGGCGTTGGTTTCCGACACAGCCGGCTACATCTCGCGACGTCTCGACGGCCCGGGGCGCCGCCGAGACGTCGAGAGTGGAACATCGCGGCGCTCACGGACTGAACGGACTCCACCGACGACTCTGGCCGCGGTTGAAAGCGCAGGCCCGGGTGCCGGACGAGAACCTCGCCCTCTGCGTCGACTTGACGAGTCGTCATCGCAACGGAGAAACAAAAGTCCGACCCGGCGGCAAAGCCACGTGTCAGGCGCGTCGCATGTTGGGATCCGAGCGTCGAGTTCATCACAAGAGTCCAGCGATGGGCAGCGTCACTCCCACCGCTCCCCGCAGAGGGAGGGCAGCGCGTCTCCCGTACAAGCACAAATCCAACCGGCCCGCGCTCGGGCCGACGCTTCCATTGGGGGAGGCCCGCCGTCCCCTTCGTGTTTTCGGCTCCAGTGGCGGAAAAGAAACAAAAAAAACCCCCCCCCGTCAGACCCTGGTGTCTCCTGCCGTCTGCATGCTTGCTGTTTTAGTTCCAGTGTTCTCCCCTCGGGAGCCGGCGCCGCCCTCCTCACGGCGCCGCTCCAGCCCGAGCTTTTTAAAAGTTGTACTGTAGTTAATGTGAATGTCGGAAAAAAGGAAAAAAAAAAAAAAAAACGGGCGGCGGCGTGCGCCACACGCGCGCCCGCGCCGGAGTATCTGTATGTACGTCACATTCAATTACACGGCACTAACAAATAAAGTTTTTGGGTTTTTTTTCATTTATGGCCCTCCATGAGTGCAGCAACTTTCATGTGTGTGTAAAGGCAACACTGCTCGGAAGCCATTTCTCAAACAGCTGGAATAGACAATAGTTGATCATTTTTGGATATTATCAGCTATTGTCAGTCCTCTGCATCCATGGTAATCATTCTACATGGCTAACTGTTAACTGCTAACCAATCAGTCGGGAGCATAGCATTTTGAGGTCAGCTCAGTGCCGGCACTTGTTTACAGGCTTGATATGGCCAGAGAGGACTTTCATCGGTGACCAGTCCATTGCGCTTGGACAGGGTGGCTACTGGATGCGAGAAATAGCAAGGAAATTTAAATTACTCCCTCAAGAGAGCGGCACAAACTGCCTGTCGTGGATAGAAAGAGTAGCGGAACCATGTTTTTACATGTAAAAGTAAATAAATGCTGGGGCACCAATCCTCTAGTCTAGCAGGTCTTGCATACCCATATGCACATGACAGAGGGCAGCCAGAAGCTGAGTACCACTATGCCTGGGCCACTAGGCCACAGTGGGACATGGAAGATGACTTTCAGGGATACAGATCCATTCTGAGACATCAACCTGATGACAACAACCAGCAGCAACCTGATCACACTCATGACCCAGCACAACAGTCGTATCAATCCAATACAGAAAATGAATCCCTAATCTAAGTGAACATATTTTTCTGCCATTTCAGTAAATCACAAAAGTGGCTGAAGCACAGAGCTGAACCACGAAGGCAGCATGATAAAAAATAGTCACTCATCAAAGCTTAGAGAGCGATAGCCACTGAATATTAACACAATATTGCGCTAAAACACTAAAAAAATCGCAAAAAAAGTTTGGTCCAAACTATAGCAATAAAAATAGTCATTAATTTTCCAAGTTGGAAAATGCTTCCCCTCTCAGAGAGATCTGACCATTTCTCAATATGCGTACGTCTCAGTACTTGTGTTTTTGTGGACCTGAAAATAGCATAATTTTAAAGTTAGCTTCTCGCTCATATCCCCCCAGATGACGGTTTCGCAAAAGCTAAGACCATCTCATTTTAGACCTAAAACGTAAGACGCCTCACCCCCAGGCTAACATGGGTCTAAAGTGCTATATCGCCATGGTAATGACATAGTAATAAAATAGCGAAAAAGGGAGAGGCGCACAATTTGTGGTTTCCTGAACAGGAGAGGCTATTGCTGCCTGTTAGCGATTCAAACTTGAAGCCGCTAAACTGTGGGGCCTGCTGGCCCAATCGATTCATGATCCAAGAATCCTCCAAAATTCTCAGCTTTACGAGGCATTCGAGGAGGGTATTATCGATCTTGTGGGGTGATTCTGGCGACCCGCTGAAGCCACGGCTCCTCACTCACGGCTCAACTCGGAACACAACGAAGAGGGCATTTCGTGTTCTCAAACGGCGCTTCCCGTCTACATGGGGAAGTGAGGACGATTCCTCAGAGTGTGTAACGTTGTATGTGCGACTGTTGTTCTGCACATGGCAAGGTAGGCCTGCCTGAACAAACATAAAACAAGCTTTTAACCATGATTTCCTTCAGGATAAATAAAGTATCTCTAGCTAGCTAGCTAGCAAGCTAGCTACCTACTTACCAGCTACCTACCAAGCCAGCTACCTCCTTCCAGTTACCTGACATTGAAGAAGAGGAAGGAGTTGACCAATTCCATCACAATGCGGTAGACGGAGAAGATTGAGAGGACCAGCAAGGAGCCGGCCGATTTTGTGCGATGTCTAGTTACTTGAAGTGGTCTATTCAATAAAGGTCATTGCACTCCTCAACTACAGTATTTCCACATGGATCAGGGGTCAAGGGTGCTAAGAAAATACAAGACCAATGTTTTGATTGGAAATTGAAGGAAGCTTTTCCCGTTTCAGACAAATCACATCTCGTAGCCTACAGCGATGAGACAAACAGCTAAATGGCCCCAATGGTGCTTAGCAAAAGAGTCTGGAGGTTTGAAATATGCCTAAACACACTTTCACACGTTTGCCTCAGCAAAATAAGGTTGCGAGTGTGTGAAGAGTTCTCCTTGTGTTACTCGTTTCTTCTTCTTTTCTTGTAACCCTGGACTGAATGCATACATGCATTCTATTTATGCCATGTATATTCATAAGGTACGTGAAGTGCACTAGATGTTGTTGGTGTATTATTTATTTATTAAGCTTAAGCATATTCTATTTGGCCCGCTCCAAACGTCTTTACGCAGGGCTGCTGTAAATGTAGCAGCACTTGAATCCATGATGATTCGTTTCACTCCCGTGTACGCTGACGTGACCATAACTAAACAAGTTTTACCTGTAAACACCTTTACCTTTGAACTCCCTCCTCCCTTTGGGGGATTTTTCCTTTTAAAGATCTCTTATTTAACCTCTCGTACCATATTCTTAAACCTTTTTTGTACCGCAGAAACATCCCAGAGGACAGCAGGATTGACGCCACAGATGTCGTTTTCTTTTGGCAGATGGCATTTTTCTTTACATTCTATGACATTCTTCACTGAATTTACCTAATAAAATGTGTTTGTATGAGTTGAATTCCTCTAAAACGCAGCGATTCTTGGAATGGGTAAAAGGAACCGCATGGATAGTGTCTGCTCACTGCCAATTTTTTTGTTTTGAAAAGACACTTAAAATACCCACAATTCTTTGCAGCATAGTACTACTTAAGATAGTCGGGCTATTATTTAGTGGGGTATTATTTAGATGTCTAAAAATAATGGTAAATAAGAAGCCTGAACTTGTAACAGTATGGAGTATAGAAAGTCTTTTTCTCTCAACACCTTAATAGTTAGAGCTTCCCTGTCACCAAGGCAGATGTCAGGGATCTTGGGCATAAAAAAGTTAGTGACCACTGTCCTAAAGGGATTGAATAATCATCCTCACCAAAGAAGTTTTTTTTTTATATGAAAAAGTATTCAGATTGATTAGACTCTAAATTCCCCCTTGGTGTGCGTGTCCTGTGTTAGGCTGGACTAAGATAACGGATGGATACTTTCCATTCTAAATGCAGAACTATCCACATGTATTCTGTTCCCTCCAAACAGGAAATCTACATATATACATTATAGTGATAGTGAGAATATACATATAAATGCCAAAGTGGCATCATTTTCATTGCTGACAAAAAACTCACCAAAGAATGTTTTTGATATGAAAAAGTATTTTATTTGGTTTTGTCCAAGCAGGTCATCATCAAATGCATGCACTGGTGTTAGACTGTGATAATCCTGAGTGTTATCATTCAGCTTTGGAACTGAATGAGTTCATCATCAGCTCCACTCCTGCCCTCCCTCACTCCATCCAGTTGAGAACTGAATCTCTCAGCATCTCCCAGTGCCTCGCCTCTGCTCTCCCTGATGCTAGACACCACTCTGCTGACTGAGCTGACTCAGTGACACATATGAAACAAGTATGTCATTAAAAGTTAGCTTCTTGAAACAAGAAGGAAATCTGTTGCTTAGCCACTAAATACAAGCCAACCACCACAGTGCAGCCAGCCCTTTTGTTATTCACACCTTTCTTGCAGCTTCGTCTCATCTCCTTTGTCATCGAGGTGTTCCTGGAGTCCCGGTCTTCTATGTTGTCGTTACTGGACGGTTGATGCAGCCTATGGAGGTTCATTTAATAAGTTGTACAATGACACATAACACCTTCTGAACCCTTTTATTAACTTGCTGATGTCTGATGATTCACAACAAGTCCAGAAAACACAAAATTACTTCAACACTTACCTCTGGTTAATGAATCCACAGCTCATAAAAGAAACCATCATGACCATATCATATTATAAAAACAAGGCTGGTGGCTCTCTCCATGACGTGAACCTAAAACCCCAAACCAGTCCAACAATGTATACAAAAGTCTTTTTGAACAACAAAACGATGGCGTTGATGTGAAGACACAGGGATGTGAAGTCAGGAGCGTCCCAAAGCCACCAGTACAGGAGACACACACAGTAACAGTGTCCTCTGTGCTGATGGGGCTGGGACACTCCTGATGGTCTGGATAACTGACTGAAGAGGATGGTGGCGTCTAGGAGCAGGTTCAGGGTTCATGCTGGCTTGAGTTCAGTGGTCTGGAGGAGCTGTGCTGTCCTGAAAAACACAAAAACACTTCATGATTCACTTCATTTCACTCCCGGTCAAACATAACCTGTGTTTCTTCATTAGTCACAGTGTATAAACATGACAATCGATTGAATAATGTTCCTCTAAATAAATAAATATGAAGCACACATGTCAAAAACAATCAGTCTTGAAATGACTTACTCATCCCACTGAATGAAAGGCCACCATCAGTCTCAGGCTGGTCTTGGTCTCATCCATCTTTCTCTTCTGGTCCAGTCTCATCCTCTTTGTCATCATGGAAACCCTGGAGTCCTGGATCTTCTGAGACTTTGGTTTTTGTTGAACTACACTGTTGGATTTGTATAAACATGACAATCAGAGGAACAATAATCTTTTCTTTCAAAACAGGATGTATCAAAGCTTTAGAAATGTTCACTCACAAATATTTGATGATAAAATCACGTAGTCCATCGAGAACAGGAGACCATTGATATCCAGTTGTTGTTATCCATACACTTCTTCTGCTCGTTTCTTCTCTCCATCACCATATTTAATCCTAGAATATCAGTTTATCAAGGGCCTTGGTTTACTAATACAGACTTTGAATAAGCCAAACACTAAGCAATAATATTCCATAATTATCCAATTGAATAAATGATGCAGAGATGAAAATGTAGCTTGTCAAACTTCAGTGAGGAAATGACTTACTTGGTTCATTAAATGAAAGGCGCCCATCGCTTTTAAACTGATTCTGTTCTCATCCCATCCTCTGGTTCAGTCTCATCTTCTCCTTTAAGGTCATCTTGGGCTTGGTTTTCCTTCTGCTTGCTCTGGAGAGGTTGATGCAGCCTGCGGAGAGACAGAAAAGGAGTTAGTGAAACGGCAAACATGAGATGCGGTTCAACAACTTGCAACTGGGTATGAACTTACCTTTTCCTGCAATAGTCATACTCTTCTTCTCTAAGCAATATAAACAATATAAAACAACCACTGTCAGGTGCAGGTGGTTCATATAAAATGAGGAGATCCATCAGGTGGGTGGGTGCTAGATGTTTCCAGGCTTTGTAAATGAGGAGAAGGATTTTAAAAGTGGATTCCAGATTGATTGGTGTGTTATGTTGCCCTGGTTCTGTAGGGGTGAGAAGTCTTGCAGTAAAATTTTGGACGTTTTGGAGTCTGTTCGATGACATTGCTGGGAGACCAATAGAGGGCATGAGTCTAATCCAGCCTGGAGGTTATAATTGAGGGTTTCCAGAGGGGTAAAGTTGAATGAGGGAGGAGTTTGGAGATGGCTTTGAAATGGGGAAAAAAGCACACAGACAACACAGAGTAACACTACAGAACAATACTTACCTTTCTATAATTACCTCTAAAGTACCGAGAGGTGGTACTGTATGAAAACCTCGACAAAACATCTACATCTTATATTGAAAACCTACTTTTTGTTATCACTAAACTCACAATCACGAGACAACACAGAAGAACATTACATAACAATACTTACCTTAATATACTTACCTCTAAAGTACCGAGAGGTGGTACTGTATGAAAACCTAACATTTAGTCCTATCTTTGAACAAACACTCACTAGATAGCACAGAAGAACATTACATAACAATACTTACCTTAATATACTTACCTCTAAAGTACCGAGAGGTGGTACTGTATGAAAACCTAACATTTAGTCCTATCTTTGAACAAACACTCACTAGATAGCACAGAAGAACACGACAGAGCAATACTTACCTTAATATACTTACCTCTAAAGTACCGAGAGGTGGTACTGTATGAAAACCTAACATTTAGTCCTATCTTTGAACAAACACTCACTAGATAGCACAGAAGAACACGACAGAGCAATACTTACCTTAATATACTTACTTCTAAAGTACCTAGAGGTACTACTATATGAAAACAATTCGTGCTGTCTTTGTACTCACATTGACTAGACAGCACAGAATAACATTACACAACATGGAGATGTGTAATGTTAGCCCAGCAGGTTGGTGGAGGTGGCTGCTCCTGATGGTCTGCAGGAGCTCTGCTACCTTTAGAAACCACTAAACAAGCTGCTGGGGATAACAGGCTAAGTTTCTCTTAGCCTGGAGAGAGTGGACAGGCACACAGGAGAGTGCTTAGCACTGAAGCTTCCTAGTTCGAGTCGCTGTCGTAGGACACCACAGGACGGAACCAGTGTGCACGGCGTCCATAGCCAAGGCCTGTGGAGGTGGAGGGGTAGGAGTCTTCAGCTTGCGGGGAGAAGGGTCGCTGGCCATAGTCATCAGAGTCTTCATAGTCCTCGTAGTAAAAGGCGGTGTCATATCCAAACTCTTCACCCTCCTCCCAGTATCTGTCACCGTGCTCCTCCTCTTTTTCCTCTTCCTTCCTGTTTGTCTCCCATGGGGGGGAGGAAGCCAGATCCTCTTCATCCACTGAGAGGATGGGGAAAAAACAGTCCTCTTCATTCCTTGAGGGGATGGGGACAGGGAGGTCATCTTCGTCCTCCAAGGGGATGGAGATGGGGAGGCCCTCTTCATCTCTTGAGGGGATGGACACGGGGAAGTGCTCTTCGTCTCTTGAGGAGATGGAGACATGGAGGTCTTCTTTGTCCTCCAAGGAGATGGACACGGGGATGTCCTCTTCGTCCTCCAGAGGGATGGAGACAGGGAGGTCCTCCAAGCGCTCCTTGGGGGCTGTCCTCAGCCTCTTCACTACTTCCTCCTCAGAGTCACCTCTCTCCCGGCTCCTCTTCTTCTGACTGTTTCCTGAAGCCCAGGGAGTGTCTTCAGGGGAGTCCACAAAGTCCATCTTCAGCCTCTTGGTACTCACCTCCTCTACGCCACTATCAACCAAGAGCCGCTTTGCAGACATCCTGGGAGCTGACTCATCCCACCTACTGCAAAACCTTCTGGATGAAGCCCTGGGAGTGTCCTCCTCCTCTTCCTCTTCTTGAGGTGGCGTCCTCCTCATCTCCAGAGGGGGTGGAGACAGGCAGGTCCTCTTCATCTCACAAGGGGTGGAGACAGGGAGGTCCCCTTGGTCTCCTGAGGGGACAGAGACAGGCAGGTCCTCTTCGTCCTCCACGGGGATGGACAGGGGGATGTCCTCTTCGTCCTCCGAGAGGATGGACAGGGGGAGGTCCTCCTCGAAGTAGTCCATGCCTGAGGGGAAAAGAACACATCCACATTTTAAACATCTCTCATTCCACTAAAAGTGTTGATGATGATGAGCAACAATCAAAGCTCAAACGTCAGGAAAAACACAATCTACCCACGTACAGTACAAATAGAATTATACAATATATTCAACTATGATACATGCATCTTTACAATAACTTGATTGTAAGCTTCATTCATGTGACACTCAGTAACTGCTCACTGACATCCTAAATGTATAAAACAGTGTCCATGAAAAGCAATATCTTGACAGTAAGGACTGGTGTATGGCTTCAAATTAAACATGATCACCTCAGCCAAGGGGTGATGGACACATATAATCCACATATACACATACATTACACACATACAATACAATATACACAACCATATGTAAAACTATGATACTTAGATCTCTACTTGATTATACACTTCATTCATGGGACACTCAGAGACGACTACCCTGACTGGTGGCCAAACTTGTTACTCTTCATCAGTTTACTCAATCATTAGCAGGACAGCAGTTCAACAGTCTGCTATGGTGATGACACACCATAACACTGCTGATCTGATCTCCTTCATCACCTGTCTCGACCGCCAACAGAAAGTACAATCTCGCTACATTTGGGCACAACTCTTCAGAAAAAAACAGGCACAATAAGCACTGGAAAAGTCAAAGAAGTCTATAGATTGCTACCCACGGATTCTACACTCAGACACCCAGCCGACATAGACCCATACATTACGTCGCATCTTTCCCCGTATTGACAGAGACAGCGCCAGATCGCTAATACCAAACGAGACCAACATGCAGCGCAGCGTCTGCGATGACGTCATGACCGTTTGTTACGTCGTCACCAAGGCGATAAGCGAAGCGCGGCAAAACACACATTTGACTAACACGAATTTAAAAAAAAAACACAAAAACAAACATTGTCTCGCAAGCAAAATATGGCTCCCATTTCTGTACCCACAACGTCTCACAGACATCCAAACTTTTCCATGCTGATGATAATATCAACACTACTCCTACTGATAATAATATTAATAGTCTTACCTCTGCAGTCCGCGCTGGGTCTCCTGGAGGTTATCTTCAGGGTCCTCGTCCCTTCTTGGTCTTGTTCAGTAGTTGGTGAAGAGTTGAACGGTCCTTGACCGCAATCAAGCGTCCGAGAAGCTCGGTTCCGGTGGACCAACAAGCCCAGGACCGAGAGGTCCAATCAGAGCAGTTCAGGAGGTCCAATCGGCCTAACTCAGTGGGTCCAATCAGCTGCTACTGCTCAGATCGTCTTCTTCTCTTCAGTTAATCGTAGATCCTACTCACAGTTGATGCTTTTCAGATCGTCTTCTCTTCAATTGATCGCAGTTCCTACTCACAGTTGATAGTTTTCAGAGCGTCCTTGTCCAGGAGAGTATACTTACTGTACCAGTGTCCGGGCCAGAAAGGGGAGGAATGCTAGGCAACTAGTCTAATAAAGATTCTGCCTGGCCACCAAGTGTGTTATTTCTATGTTATTGTTTAAAACTTCACACACACGCGCACACACACACACACACACACACACACTTAAAAGGGCCACAGAATGAAATAGGAAATGCTATTTTAATGCTGAAACTACCTCGTTACCTGTTGTTTTTTTTTTCTTGTGGTCTTGTCTCATCTCCTTTGTCATTGAGGTGTTCCTGGAGTCCTGCTCTTCTATGCTTTTGTTTCTGGGGGGTTGATGCAGCTCATGGAATTTCATTTCATGACTCAATGAATGAAGTGCATGTCACTTGTGCCATGCGGTCATTGAGTATTTATTGCATCTGCAATTTGATTGTACTTGCAGCGTGTCTTGCTCTTGTACAATGACAATAATTTCTCAATCTTTTTATTAACATGCTTAAATCTGATGATTCACAAGAGGTTTTCTTCAGGTACTGCAGTTTCCTCCCACAGTCCAATATCATGCATGTTCAGATTGATTAGACTCTAAATTCCCCCTTGGTGTGCATGTCCTGTCTTAGGCTGGACTAAGATAACAGATGGATGGATACTTTCCATTATAAATGCAGAACTATCCACATGTATTCTGTTCCCTCCCAACAGGAAATCTACATATATACATTATAGTGATAGTGAGTATACATATAACAGCCAAAGTGGCATCATTTTCATAGCTGACAAAAAACTCACCAAAAGAATGTTTTTGATATGAAAAAGTATGTTTATTTGGTTTTGTCCAAGCAGGCCATCATCAAATGCATGCACTGGTGTTAGACTGTGATAATCCTGAGTGTTATCATTCAGCTTTGGAACTGAATGAGTTCATCATCAGCTCCACTCCTGCCCTCCCTCACTCCATCCAGTTGAGAACTGAATCTCTCAGCATCTCCCAGTGCCTCGCCTCTGCTCTCCCTGATGCTAGACACCACTCTGCTGACTGAGCTCAGTGACACATATGAAACAAGTATGTCATTAAAACTTAACTTCTTGAAACAAGAAGGAAATCTGTTGCTTAGCCACTAAATACAAGCCAACCACCACTGTGCAGCTGGTCCTGTTGGTATTCACACCTTTCTTGCAGCTTCATCTCATCTCCTGTCATCGAGGTGTTCCTGGAGTCCCGGTCTTCTATGTTGTCGTTACTGGACAGTTGATGCAGCCTATGGAGCTTCATTTCATAAATTGTACAATGACACATAACACCTTCTGAACCTTTTTATTAACTTGCTCATGTCTGATGATTCACAACAAGTCCAGAAAACACAAAATTACTTCAACACTTACCTCTGGTTAATGTATCCACATCTCATACTAGAACCATCATGTCAATATATCATAGAAACAAGGCTGGTGGCTCTCTCCATGACGTGAACCTAAAACCCCAAACCAGTCCAACAATGTATACAATAGTCTTTTTGAACAACAAAACGATGATGTTGATGTGAGGACACAGAGATGTGAAGTCAGGAGCGTCCCAAAGCCACCAGCATAGGAGAGACACACAGTAACAGTGTCCTCTGTGCTGATGGAGCTGGGACACTCCTGATGGTCTGGATTACTGACTGAAGAGGATGGTGGCGTCCAGGAGCAGGGTCAGGGTTCATGCTGGCTTGAGTTCAGTGGTCTGGAGGAGCTGTGCTGTCCTGAAAAACACAAAAATACTTCATGATTCACTTCATTTCACTCCCGGTCAAACATAACCTGTGTTTCTTCATTAGTCACAGTGTATAAACATGACAATAAAATGAAGCACACATGTCAAAAACAGTCAGTCTTAAAATGACTTACTCATCCCACTGAATGAGAGGCCACCATCAGTCTCAGGCTGGTCTTGGTCTCATCCATCTTTCTCTTCTGGTCCAGTCTCATCCTCTTTGTCGTCATGGAAACCCTGGAGTCCTGGATCTTCTGACACTTTGGTTTTTATTGAGCTACACTGTTGGGTTTGTATAAACATGACAATCAGAGGAACAATAATGTTTTCTTTCAAAACAGGATGTATCAAAGCTGTAGAAATATTCACTCACAAATATTTGATGATAAAATCACGTAGTCCATCGAGAACAGGAGACCATTGATATCCAGTTGTTGTTATCCATACGCTTCTTCTGCTTCTTTCTTCTCTCCATCACCATATTTAATCCTAGAATATCAATTTATCAAGGGCCTTGGTTTAATAATACAGACTTTGAATAAGCCAAACACTAAGCAATAATATTCCATAATTATCCAATTGAATATATGAAGCATAGATGAAAATGTAGCTTGTCAAACTTCAGTGAGGAAATGACTTACTTGGTTCATTAAATGAAAGGCGCCCATCGCTTAAACTGATTCTGTTCTCATCCCATCCTCTGCTTCAGTCTCATCTTCTCATTTAAGGTCATCTTGGGCTTGGTTTTCCTTCTGCTTGCTCTGGAGAGGTTGATGCAGCCTGTGGAGAGACAGAAAAGGAGTTAGTGAAACGGCAAACATGAGATGCGGTTCAACAACTTGCAATTGGGTGTGAACTTACCTTTTCCTGCAATAGTCATACTCGTCTTCTCTAAACAATATAAACAATATAAAACAACCACTGTCAGCAGAGCACAAGGTGCAGGTGGCTCCATATAAAATGAGGAGATCCGTCAGGTAGGTGGGTGCTAGATGTTTCCAGGCTTTGTAAATGAGGAGAAGGATTTTAAAAGTGGCTTCCAGATTGATTGGTGTGTTATGTTGCCCTGGTTCTGTAGGGGTGAGAAGTCTTGCAGTAAAATTTTGGACGTTTTGGAGTCTGTTCGATGACATTGCTGGGAGACCAATAGAGGGCATGAGTCTAATCCAGCCTGGAGGTTATAATTGAGGGTTTCCACAGGGGTGGAGTTGAATGAGGGAGGAGTTTGGAGATGGCTTTGAAATGGGGAAAAAAGCACACAGACAACACAGAGTAACACTACAGAACAATACTTACCTTTCTATAATTACCTCTAGATAAAACATCTACATCTTATATTGAAAACCTACTTTTTGTTATCACTAAACTCACAATCACGAGACAACACAGAAGAACATTACGTAACAATACTTACCTTAATATACTTACCTCTAAAGTACCGAGAGGTGGTACTGTATGAAAACCTAACATTTAGTCCTATCTTTGAACAAACACTCACTAGATAGCACAGAAGAACACGACAGAGCAATACTTACCTTAATATACTTACCTCTAAAGTACCGAGAGGTGGTACTGTATGAAAACCTAACATTTAGTCCTATCTTTGAACAAACACTCACTAGATAGCACAGAAGAACACGACAGAGCAATACTTACCTTAATATACTTACTTCTAAAGTACCTAGAGGTACTACTATATGAAAACAATTCGTGCTGTCTTTGTACTCACATTGACTAGACAGCACAGAATAACATTACACAACATGGAGATGTGTAATGTTAGCCCAGCAGGTTGGTGGAGGTGGCTGCTCCTGATGGTCTGCAGGAGCTCTGCTACCTTTAGAAACCACTAAACAAGCTGCTGGGGATAACAGGCTAAGTTTCTCTTAGCCTGGAGAGAGTGGACAGGCACACAGGAGAGTGCTTAGCACTGAAGCTTCCTAGTTCGAGTCGCTGTCGTAGGACACCACAGGACGGAACCAGTGTGCACGGCGTCCATAGCCAAGGCCTGTGGAGGTGGAGGGGTAGGAGTCTTCAGCTTGCGGGGAGAAGGGTCGCTGGCCATAGTCATCAGAGTCTTCATAGTCCTCGTAGTAAAAGGCGGTGTCATATCCAAACTCTTCACCCTCCTCCCAGTCTCTGTCACTGTGCTCCTCCTCTTTTTCCTCTTCCTTCCTGTTTGTCTCCCATGGGGGGGAGGAAGCCAGATCCTCTTCATCCTCTGAGAGGATGGGGAAAAAACAGTCCTCTTCATTCCTTGAGGGGATGGGGACAGGGAGGTCATCTTCGTCCTCCAAGGGGATGGAGATGGGGAGGCCCTCTTCATCTCTTGAGGGGATGGACACGGGGAAGTGCTCTTCGTCTCTTGAGGAGATGGAGACATGGAGGTCTTCTTTGTCCTCCAAGGAGATGGACACGGGGATGTCCTCTTCGTCCTCCAGAGGGATGGAGACAGGGAGGTCCTCCAAGCGCTCCTTGGGGGCTGTCCTCAGCCTCTTCACTACTTCCTCCTCAGAGTCACCTCTCTCCCGGCTCCTCTTCTTCTGACTGTTTCCTGAAGCCCAGGGAGTGTCTTCAGGGGAGTCCACAAAGTCCATCTTCAGCCTCTTGGTACTCACCTCCTCTACGCCACTATCAACCAAGAGCCGCTTTGCAGACATCCTGGGAGCTGACTCATCCCACCTACTGCAAAACCTTCTGGATGAAGCCCTGGGAGTGTCCTCCTCCTCTTCCTCTTCTTGAGGTGGCGTCCTCCTCATCTCCAGAGGGGGTGGAGACAGGCAGGTCCTCTTCATCTCACAAGGGGTGGAGACAGGGAGGTCCCCTTGGTCTCCTGAGGGGACAGAGACAGGCAGGTCCTCTTCGTCCTCCACGGGGATGGACAGGGGGATGTCCTCTTCGTCCTCCGAGAGGATGGACAGGGGGAGGTCCTCCTCAAAGTAGTCCATGCCTGAGGGGAAAAGAACACATCCACATTTTAAACATCTCTCATTCCACTAAAAGTGTTGATGATGATGAGCAACAATCAAAGCTCAAACGTCAGGAAAAACACAATCTACCCACGTACAGTACAAATAGAATTATACAATATATTCAACTATGATACATGCATCTTTACAATAACTTGATTGTAAGCTTCATTCATGTGACACTCAGTAACTGCTCACTGACATCCTAAATGTATAAAACAGTGTCCATGAAAAGCAATATCTTGACAGTAAGGACTGGTGTATGGCTTCAAATTAAACATGATCACCTCAGCCAAGGGGTGATGGACACATATAATCCACATATACACACACATTACACACATACAATACAATATACACAACCATATGTAAAACTATGATACTTAGATCTCTACTTGATTATACACTTCATTCATGGGACACTCAGAGACGACTACCCTGACTGGTGGCCAAACTTGTTACTCTTCATCAGTTTACTCAATCATTAGCAGGACAGCAGTTCAACAGTCTGCTATGGTGATGACACACCATAACACTGCTGATCTGATCTCCTTCATCACCTGTCTCGACCGCCAACAGAAAGTACAATCTCGCTACATTTGGGCACAACTCTTCAGAAAAAAACAGGCACAATAAGCACTGGAAAAGTCAAAGAAGTCTATAGATTGCTACCCACGGATTCTACACTCAGACACCCAGCCGACATAGACCCATACATTACGTCGCATCTTTCCCCGTATTGACAGAGACAGCGCCAGATCGCTAATACCAAACGAGACCAACATGCAGCGCAGCGTCTGCGATGACGTCATGACCGTTTGTTACGTCGTCACCAAGGCGATAAGCGAAGCGCGGCAAAACACACATTTGACTAACACGAATTTAAAAAAAAAACAAAAAAACAAACATTGTCTCGCAAGCAAAATATGACTCCCATTTCTGTACCCACAACGTCTCACAGACATCCAAACTTTTCCATGCTGATGATAATATCAACACTACTCCTACTGATAATAATATTAATAGTCTTACCTCTGCAGTCCGCGCTGGGTCTCCTGGAGGTTATCTTCAGGGTCCTCGTCCCTTCTTGGTCTTGTTTAGTAGTTGGTGAAGAGTTGAACGGTCCTTGACCGCAATCAAGCGTCCGAGAAGCTCGGTTCCGGTGGACCAACAAGCCCAGGACCGAGAGGTCCAATCAGAGCAGTTCAGGGGGTCCAATCGGCCTAACTCAGTGGGTCCAATCAGCTGCTACTGCTCAGATCGTCTTCTTCTCTTCAGTTAATCGTAGATCCTACTCACAGTTGATGGTTTTCAGATCGTCTTCTCTTCAATTGATCGCAGTTCCTACTCACAGTTGATAGTTTTCAGAGCGTCCTTGTCCAGGAGAGTATACTTACTGTACCAGTGTCCGGGCCAGAAAGGGGAGGAATGCTAGGCAACTAGTCTAATAAAGATTCTACCTGGCCACCAAGTGTGTTATTTCTATGTTATTGTTTAAAACTTCACACACGCGCGCACACACACACACACACACACACACACACACACACACACACACACACACACACACACTTAAAAGGGCCACAGAATGAAATAGGAAATGCTATTTTAATGCTGAAACTACCTCGTTACCTGTTGTTTTTTTTTTCTTGTGGTCTTGTCTCATCTCCTTTGTCATTGAGGTGTTCCTGGAGTCCTGCTCTTCTATGCTTTTGTTTCTGGGGGGTTGATGAAGCTCATGGAATTTCATTTCATGACTCAATGAATGAAGTGCATGTCACTTGCGCCATGCGGTCATCGAGTATTTATTGCATCTGCAATTTGATTGTACTTGCAGCGTGTCTTGCTCTTGTACAATGACAATAATTGCTCTCGAGAGCTTTTTTTTTTTGACATGCTTAAATCTGATGATTCACAAGAGGTTTTCTCCAGGTACTGCAGTTTCCTCCCACAGTCCAATATCATGCATGTTCAGATTGATTAGACTCTAAATTCCCACTTGGTGTGCGTGTCCTGTGTTAGGCTGGACTAAGATAACAGATGGATGGATACTTTCCATTATAAATGCATAACTATCCACATGTATTCTGTTCCCTCCCAACAGGAAATCTACATATATACATTATAGTGATAGTGAGAATATACATATAACATCCAAAGTGGCATCATTTTCATAGCTGACAAAAAACTCACCAAAGAATGTTTTTGATATGAAAAAGTATTTTATTTGGTTTTGTCCAAGCAGGTCATCATCAAATGCATGCACTGGTGTTAGACTGTGATAATCCTGAGTGTTATCATTCAGCTTTGGAACTGAATGAGTTCATCATCAGCTCCACTCCTGCCCTCCCTCACTCCATCCAGTTGAGAACTGAATCTCTCAGCATCTCCCAGTGCCTCGCCTCTGCTCTCCCTGATGCTAGACACCACTCTGCTGACTGAGCTGACTCAGTGACACATATGAAACAAGTATGTCAATGAAAGTTAGCTTCTTGAAACAAGAAGGAAATCTGTTGCTTAGCCACTAAATACAAGCCAACCACCACTGTGCAGCCGGTCCTGTTGGTATTCACACCTTTCTTGCAGCCTCGTCTCATCTCCTTTGTCATCGAGGTGTTCCTGGAGTCCCGGTCTTCTATGTTGTCGTTACTGGACGGTTGATGCAGCCTATGGAGGTTCATTTAATAAGTTGTACAATGACACATAACACCTTCTGAACCCTTTTATTAACTTGCTGATGTCTGATGATTCACAACAAGTCCAGAAAACACAAAATTACTTCAACACTTACCTCTGGTTAATGAATCCACAGCTCATAAAAGAAACCATCATGACCATATCATATTATAAAAACAAGGCTGGTGGCTCTCTCCATGACGTGAACCTAAAACCCCAAACCAGTCCAACAATGTATACAAAAGTCTTTTTGAACAACAAAACGATGGCGTTGATGTGAAGACACAGGGATGTGAAGTCAGGAGCGTCCCAAAGCCACCAGTACAGGAGACACACACAGTAACAGTGTCCTCTGTGCTGATGGAGCTGGGACACTCCTGATGGTCTGGATAACTGACTGAAGAGGATGGTGGCGTCTAGGAGCAGGTTCAGGGTTCATGCTGGCTTGAGTTCAGTGGTCTGGAGGAGCTGTGCTGTCCTGAAAAACACAAAAACACTTCATGATTCACTTCATTTCACTCCCGGTCAAACATAACCTGTGTTTCTTCATTAGTCACAGTGTATAAACATGACAATCGATTGAATAATGTTCCTCTAAATAAATAAATATGAAGCACACATGTCAAAAACAATCGGTCTTGAAATGACTTACTCATCCCACTGAATGAAAGGCCACCATCAGTCTCAGGCTGGTCTTGGTCTCATCCATCTTTCTCTTCTGGTCCAGTCTCATCCTCTTTGTCGTCATGGAAACCCTGGAGTCCTGGATCTTCTGAGACTTTGGTTTTTGTTGAACTACACTGTTGGATTTGTATAAACATGACAATCAGAGGAACAATAATCTTTTCTTTCAAAACAGGATGTATCAAAGCTTTAGAAATGTTCACTCACAAATATTTGATGATAAAATCACGTAGTCCATCGAGAACAGGAGACCATTGATATCCAGTTGTTGTTATCCATACACTTCTTCTGCTCGTTTCTTCTCTCCATCACCATATTTAATCCTAGAATATCAGTTTATCAAGGGCCTTGGTTTACTAATACAGACTTTGAATAAGCCAAACACGAAGCTATAATATTCCATAATTATCCAATTGAATAAATGACGCAGAGATGAAAATGTAGCTTGTCAAACTTCAGTGAGGAAATGACTTACTTGGTTCATTAAATGAAAGGCGCCCATCGCTTTTAAACTGATTCTGTTCTCATCCCATCCTCTGGTTCAGTCTCATCTTCTCCTTTAAGGTCATCTTGGGCTTGGTTTTCCTTCTGCTTGCTCTGGAGAGGTTGATGCAGCCTGCGGAGAGACAGAAAAGGAGTTAGTGAAACGGCAAACATGAGATGCGGTTCAACAACTTGCAACTGGGTATGAACTTACCTTTTCCTGCCACAGTCATACTCGTCTTCTCTAAACAATATAAACAATATAAAACAACCACTGTCAGTAGAGCACAAGGTGCAAGTGGCTCCATATAAAATGAGGAGATCCGTCAGGTGGGTGGGTGCTAGATCTTTCCAGGCTTTGTAAATGAGGAGAAGGATTTTAAAAGTGGATTCCAGATTGATTGGTGTGTTATGTTGCCCTGGTTCTGTAGGGGTGAGAAGTCTTGCAGTAAAATTTTGGACGTTTTGGAGTCTGTTCGATGACATTGCTGGGAGACCAATAGAGGGCATGAGTCTAATCCAGCCTGGAGGTTATAATTGAGGGTTTCCAGAGGGGTAAAGTTGAATGAGGGAGGAGTTTGGAGATGGCTTTGAAATGGGGAAAAAAGCACACAGACAACACAGAGTAACACTACAGAACAATACTTACCTTTTTATAATTACCTCTCGACAAAACATCTACATCTTATATTGAAAACCTACTTTTTGTTATCACTAAACTCACAATCACGAGACAACACAGAAGAACATTACATAACAATACTTACCTTAATATACTTACCTCTAAAGTACCGAGAGGTGGTACTGTATGAAAACCTAACATTTAGTCCTATCTTTGAACAAACACTCACTAGATAGCACAGAAGAACATTACATAACAATACTTACCTTAATATACTTACCTCTAAAGTACCGAGAGGTGGTACTGTATGAAAACCTAACATTTAGTCCTATCTTTGAACAAACACTCACTAGATAGCACAGAAGAACACGACAGAGCAATACTTACCTTAATATACTTACCTCTAAAGTACCGAGAGATGGTACTGTATGAAAACCTAACATTTAGTCCTATCTTTGAACAAACACTCACTAGATAGCACAGAAGAACACGACAGAGCAATACTTACCTTAATATACTTACTTCTAAAGTACCTAGAGGTACTACTATATGAAAACAATTCGTGCTGTCTTTGTACTCACATTGACTAGACAGCACAGAATAACATTACACAACATGGAGATGTGTAATGTTAGCCCAGCAGGTTGGTGGAGGTGGCTGCTCCTGATGGTCTGCAGGAGCTCTGCTACCTTTAGAAACCACTAAACAAGCTGCTGGGGATAACAGGCTAAGTTTCTCTTAGCCTGGAGAGAGTGGACAGGCACACAGGAGAGTGCTTAGCACTGAAGCTTCCTAGTTCGAGTCGCTGTCGTAGGACACCACAGGACGGAACCAGTGTGCACGGCGTCCATAGCCAAGGCCTGTGGAGGTGGAGGGGTAGGAGTCTTCAGCTTGCGGGGAGAAGGGTCGCTGGCCATAGTCATCAGAGTCTTCATAGTCCTCGTAGTAAAAGGCGGTGTCATATCCAAACTCTTCACCCTCCTCCCAGTCTCTGTCACTGTGCTCCTCCTCTTTTTCCTCTTCCTTCCTGTTTGTCTCCCATGGGGGGGAGGAAGCCAGATCCTCTTCATCCTCTGAGAGGATGGGGAAAAAACAGTCCTCTTCATTCCTTGAGGGGATGGGGACAGGGAGGTCATCTTCGTCCTCCAAGGGGATGGAGATGGGGAGGCCCTCTTCATCTCTTGAGGGGATGGACACGGGGAAGTGCTCTTCGTCTCTTGAGGAGATGGAGACATGGAGGTCTTCTTTGTCCTCCAAGGAGATGGACACGGGGATGTCCTCTTCGTCCTCTAGAGGGATGGAGACAGGGAGGTCCTCCAAGCGCTCCTTGGGGGCTGTCCTCAGCCTCTTCACTACTTCCTCCTCAGAGTCACCTCTCTCCCGGCTCCTCTTCTTCTGACTGTTTCCTGAAGCCCAGGGAGTGTCTTCAGGGGAGTCCACAAAGTCCATCTTCAGCCTCTTGGTACTCACCTCCTCTACGCCACTATCAACCAAGAGCCGCTTTGCAGACATCCTGGGAGCTGACTCATCCCACCTACTGCAAAACCTTCTGGATGAAGCCCTGGGAGTGTCCTCCTCCTCTTCCTCTTCTTGAGGTGGCGTCCTCCTCATCTCCAGAGGGGGTGGAGACAGGCAGGTCCTCTTCATCTCACAAGGGGTGGAGACAGGGAGGTCCCCTTGGTCTCCTGAGGGGACAGAGACAGGCAGGTCCTCTTCGTCCTCCACGGGGATGGACAGGGGGATGTCCTCTTCGTCCTCCGAGAGGATGGACAGGGGGAGGTCCTCCTCGAAGTAGTCCATGCCTGAGGGGAAAAGAACACATCCACATTTTAAACATCTCTCATTCCACTAAAAGTGTTGATGATGATGAGCAACAATCAAAGCTCAAACGTCAGGAAAAACACAATCTACCCACGTACAGTACAAATAGAATTATACAATATATTCAACTATGATACATGCATCTTTACAATAACTTGATTGTAAGCTTCATTCATGTGACACTCAGTAACTACTCACTGACATCCTACATGTATAAAACAGTGTCCATGAATAACAATATCTTGACAGTAAGGACTGGTGTATGGCTTCAAATTAAACATGATCACCTCAGCCACGGGGTGATGGACACATATAATCCACATATACACATACATTACACACATACAATACAATATACACAACCATATGTAAAACTATGATACTTAGATCTCTACTTGATTATACACTTCATTCATGGGACACTCAGAGACGACTACCCTGACTGGTGGTCAAACTTGTTACACTTCATCACTTTACTCAATCATTAGCAGGACAGCAGTTCAACAGTCTGCTATGGTGATGACACACCATAACACTGCTGATCTGATCTCCTTCATCACCTGTCTCGACCGCCAACAGAAAGTACAATCTCGCTACATTTGGGCACAACTCTTCAGAAAAAAACAGGCACAATAAGCACTGGAAAAGTCAAAGAAGTCTATAGATTGCTACCCACGGATTCTACACTCAGACACCCAGCCGACATAGACCCATACATTACGTCGCATCTTTCCCCGTATTGACAGAGACAGCGCCAGATCGCTAATACCAAACGAGACCAACATGCAGCGCAGCGTCTGCGATGACGTCATGACCGTTTGTTACGTCGTCACCAAGGCGATAAGCGAAGCGCGGCAAAACACACATTTGACTAACACGAATTTAAAAAAAAAACAAAAAAACAAACATTGTCTCGCAAGCAAAATATGACTCCCATTTCTGTACCCACAACGTCTCACAGACATCCAAACTTTTCCATGCTGATGATAATATCAACACTACTCCTACTGATAATAATATTAATAGTCTTACCTCTGCAGTCCGCGCTGGGTCTCCTGGAGGTTATCTTCAGGGTCCTCGTCCCTTCTTGGTCTTGTTTAGTAGTTGGTGAAGAGTTGAACGGTCCTTGACCGCAATCAAGCGTCCGAGAAGCTCGGTTCCGGTGGACCAACAAGCCCAGGGCCGAGAGGTCCAATCAGAGCAGTTCAGGTGGTCCAATCGGCCTAACTCAGTGGGTCCAATCAGCTGCTACTGCTCAGATCGTCTTCTTCTCTTCAGTTAATCGTAGATCCAACTCACAGTTGATGCTTTTCAGATCGTCTTCTCTTCAATTGATCGCAGCTCCTACTCACAGTTGATAGTTTTCAGAGCGTCCTTGTCCAGGAGAGTATACTTACTGTACCAGTGTCCGGGCCAGAAAGGGGAGGAATGCTAGGCAACTAGTCTAATAAAGATTCTGCCTGGCCACCAAGTGTGTTATTTCTATGTTATTGTTTAAAACTTCACACACACACGCGCACACACACACACACACACACACACACACACACACACACACACACACACACACAAACACACACGCGCGCACACACACACTTAAAAGGGCCACAGAATGAAATAGGAAATGCTATTTTAATGCTGAAACTACCTCGTTACCTGTTGTTTTTTTTTTCTTGTGGTCTTGTCTCATCTCCTTTGTCATTGAGGTGTTCCTGGAGTCCTGCTCTTCTATGCTTTTGTTTCTGGGGGGTTGATGAAGCTCATGGAATTTCATTTCATGACTCAATGAATGAAGTGCATGTCACTTGTGCCATGCGGTCATTGAGTATTTATTGCATCTGCAATTTGATTGTACTTGCAGCGTGTCTTGCTCTTGTACAATGACAATAATTTCTCAAGCTTTTTATTAACATGCTTAAATCTGATGATTCACAAGAGGTTTTCTTCAGGTACTGCAGTTTCCTCCCACAGTCCAATATCATGCATGTTCAGATTGATTAGACTCTAAATTTCCCCTTGGTGTGCATGTCCTGTCTTAGGCTGGACTAAGATAACAGATGGATGGATATTTTCCATTATAAATGCAGAACTATCCACATGTATTCTGTTCCCTCCCAACAGGAAATCTACATATATACATTATAGTGATAGTAAGAATATACATATAACAGCCAAAGTGGCATCATTTTCATAGCTGATATAAAACTCACAGAAAAATGTTTTTGATATGAAAAAGTATGTTTATTTGGTTTTGTCCAAGCAGGTCATCATCAAATGCATGCACTGGTGTTAGACTGTGATAATCCTGAGTGTTATCATTCAGCTTTGGAACTGAATGAGTTCATCATCAGCTCCACTACTGCCCTCCCTCACTCCATCCAGTTGAGAACTGAATCTCTCAGCATCTCCCAGTGCCTCGCCTCTGCTCTCCCTGATGCTAGACACCACTCTGCTGACTGAGCTCAGTGACACATATGAAACAAGTATGTCATTAAAAGTTAGCTTCTTGAAACAAGAAGGAAATCTGTTGCTTTGCCACTAAATACAAGCCAACCACCACTGTGCAGCCAGCCCTTTTGTTATTCACACCTTTCTTGCAGCTTCGTCTCATCTCCTGTCATCGAGGTGTTCCTGGAGTCCCGGTCTTCTATGTTGTCGTTACTGGACAGTTGATGCAGCCTATGGAGCTTCATTTCATAAATTGTACAATGACACATAACACCTTCTGAACCTTTTTATTAACTTGCTGATGTCTGATGATTCACAACAAGTCCAGAAAACACAAAATTACTTCAACACTTACCTCTGGTGAATGTATCCACATCTCATACTAGAACCATCATGTCAATATATCATAGAAACAAGGCTGGTGGCTCTCTCCATGACATGAACCTAAAACCCCAAACCAGTCCAACAATGTATACAATAGTCTTTTTGAACAACAAAACGATGACGTTGATGTGAAGACACAGAGATGTGAAGTCAGGAGCGTCCCAAAGCCACCAGCACAGGAGACACACACAGTAACAGTGTCCTCTGTGCTGATGGAGCTGGGACACTCCTGATGGTCTGGATTACTGACTGAAGAGGATGGTGGCGTCCAGGAGCAGGGTCAGGGTTCATGCTGGCTTGAGTTCAGTGGTCTGGAGGAGCTGTGCTGTCCTGAAAAACACAAAAACACTTCATGATTCACTTCATTTCACTCCCTGTCAAACATAACCTGTGTTTCTCCATTAGTCACAGTGTATAAACATGACAATCGATTGAATAATGTTATTCTAAATAAATAAATATGAAGCACACATGTAAAAAACAATCAGTCTTGAAATGACTTACTCATCCCACTGAATGAAAGGCCACCATCAGTCTCAGGCTGGTCTTGTTCTCATCCATCGTTCTCTTCTGGTCCAGTCTCATCCTCTCTGCTGGCTTGAGTTCAGTGGTCTGGAGGAGCTGTGCTGTCCTGAAAAACACAAAAACACTTCATGATTCACTTCATTTCACTCCCGGTCAAACATAACCTGTGTTTCTTCATTAGTCACAGTGTATAAACATGACAATAAAATGAAGCACACATGTCAAAAACAGTCAGTCTTAAAATGACTTACTCATCCCACTGAATGAGAGGCCACCATCAGTCTCAGGCTGGTCTTGGTCTCATCCATCTTTCTCTTCTGGTCCAGTCTCATCCTCTTTGTCGTCATGGAAACCCTGGAGTCCTGGATCTTCTGAGACTTTGGTTTTTATTGAGCTACACTGTTGGGTTTGTATAAACATGACAATCAGAGGAACAATAATGTTTTCTTTCAAAACAGGATGTATCAAAGCTGTAGAAATATTCACTCACAAATATTTGATGATAAAATCACGTAGTCCATCGAGAACAGGAGACCATTGATATCCAGTTGTTGTTATCCATACGCTTCTTCTGCTTCTTTCTTCTCTCCATCACCATATTTAATCCTAGAATATCAGTTTATCAAGGGTCTTGGTTTACTAATACAGACTTTGAATAAGCCAAACACTAAGCAATAATATTCCATAATTATCCAATTGAATATATGAAGCATAGATGAAAATGTACCTTGTCAAACTTCAGTGAGGAAATGACTTACTTGGTTCATTAAATGAAAGGCGCCCATCGCTTAAACTGATTCTGTTCTCATCCCATCCTCTGCTTCAGTCTCATCTTCTCATTTAAGGTCATCTTGGGCTTGGTTTTCCTTCTGCTTGCTCTGGAGAGGTTGATGCAGCCTGTGGAGAGACAGAAAAGGAGTTAGTGAAACGGCAAACATGAGATGCGGTTCAACAACTTGCAACTGGGTATGAACTTACCTTTTCCTGCAATAGTCATACTCTTCTTCTCTAAGCAATATAAACAATATAAAACAACCACTGTCAGTAGAGCACAAGGTGCAGGTGGTTCATATAAAATGAGGAGATCCGTCAGGTGGGTGGGTGCTAGATGTTTCCAGGCTTTGTAAATGAGGAGAAGGATTTTAAAAGTGGCTTCCAGATTGATTGGTGTGTTATGTTGCCCTGGTTCTGTAGGGGTGAGAAGTCTTGCAGCAAAATTTAGGACGTTTTGGAGTCTGTTCGATGACATTGCTGGGAGACCAATAGAGGACATGACTCTAATCCAGCCTGGAGGTTATAATTGAGAGTTTCAAGAGGGGTGAAGTTGAATGAGGGAGGAGTTTGGAGATGGCTTTGAAATGGGGAAAAAAGCACACAGACAACACAGAGAAACACTACAGAACAATACTTACCTTTCTATAATTACCTCTAGATAAAACATCTACATCTTATATTGAAAACCTACTTTTTGTTATCACTAAACTCACAATCACGAGACAACATAGAAGAACATTACATAACAATACTTACCTTAATATACTTACCTCTAAAGTACCGAGAGGTGGTACTGTATGAAAACCTAACATTTAGTCCTATCTTTGAACAAACACTCACTAGATAGCACAGAAGAACATTACATAACAATACTTACCTTAATATACTTACCTCTAAAGTACCGAGAGGTGGTACTGTATGAAAACCTAACATTTAGTCCTATCTTTGAACAAACACTCACTAGATAGCACAGAAGAACATGACAGAGCAATACTTACCTTAATATACTTACTTCTAAAGTACCTAGAGGTACTACTATATGAAAACAATTCGTGCTGTCTTTGTACTCACATTGACTAGACAGCACAGAATAACATTACACAACATGGAGATGTGTAATGTTAGCCCAGCAGGTTGGTGGAGGTGGCTGCTCCTGATGGTCTGCAGGAGCTCTGCTACCTTTTGGAACCACTAAACAAGCTGCTGGGGATAACAGGCTAAGTTTCTCTTAGCCTGGAGAGAGTGGACAGGCACACAGGAGAGTGCTTAGCACTGAAGCTTCCTAGTTCGAGTCGCTGTCGTAGGACACCACAGGACGGAACCAGTGTGCACGGCGTCCATAGCCAAGGCCTGTGGAGGTGGAGGGGTAGGAGTCTTCAGCTTGCGGGGAGAAGGGTCGCTGGCCATAGTCATCAGAGTCTTCAGAGTCCTCGTTGTAGAAGGGGGTGTCATATCCAGACTCTTCACCCTCCTCCCAGTCTCTGTCACTGTGCTCCTCCTCTTTTTCCTCTTCCTTCCTGTTTGTCTCCCATGGGGGGGAGGAAGCCAGATCCTCTTCATCCTTCGAGAGGATGGGGAAAAAACAGTCCTCTTCATTCCTTGAGGGGATGGGGACAGGGAGGTCATCTTCGTCCTCCAAGGGGATGGAGATGGGGAGGCCCTCTTCATCTCTTGAGGGGATGGACACGGGGAAGTGCTCTTCGTCTCTTGAGGAGATGGAGACAGGGAGGTCTTCTTTGTCCTCCAAGGGGATGGACACGGGGATGTCCTCTTCGTCCTCCAGAGGGATGGAGACAGGGAGGTCCTCCAAGCGCTCCTTGGGGGCTGTCCTCATCCTCTTCACTACTTCCTCCTCAGAGTCACCTCTCTCCCGGCTCCTCTTCTTCTGACTGTTTCCTGAAGCCCAGGGAGTGTCTTCAGGGGAGTCCACAAAGTCCATCTTCAGCCTCTTGGTACTCACCTCCTCTACGCCACTATCAACCAAGAGCCGCTTTGCAGACATCCTGGGAGCTGACTCATCCCACCTACTGCAAAACCTTCTGGATGAAGCCCTGGGAGTGTCCTCCTCCTCTTCCTCTTCTTGAGGTGGCGTCCTCCTCATCTCCAGAGGGGGTGGAGACAGGGAGGTCCTCTTCATCTCACAAGGGGTGGAGACAGGGAGGTCCCCTTGGTCTCCTGAGGGGACAGAGACAGGCAGGTCCTCTTCGTCCTCCACGGGGATGGACAGGGGGATGTCCTCTTCGTCCTCCGAGAGGATGGACAGGGGGAGGTCCTCCTCGAAGTAGTTCATGCCTGAGGGGAAAAGAACACACCCAAATTTTAAACATCTCTCGTTCCACTAAAAGTGTTGATGATGATGAGCAACAATCAAAGCTCAAACGTCAGGAAAAACACAATCTACCCACGTACAGTACAAATAGAATTATACAATATATTCAACTATGACACATGCATCTCTACAATAACTTGATTGTAAGCTTCATTCATGTGACACTCAGTAACTGCTCACTGACATCCTAAATGTATAAAACAGTGTCCATGAAAAGCAATATCTTGACAGTAAGGACTGGTGTATGGCTTCAAATTAAACATGATCACCTCAGCCAAGGGATGATGGACACATATAATCCACATACACACACATTACACACATACAATACAATATACACAACCATATGTAAAACTATGATACTTAGATCTCGACTATAACTTGATTATACACTTCATTCATGGGACACTCAGAGACGACTACCCTGACTGGTGGGCAAACTTGTTACTCTTCATCAGTTTACTCAATCATTAGCAGGACATCAGTTCATCAGTCTGCTATGGTGATGACACACCATAACACTGCTGATCTGATCTCCTTCATCACCTGTCTCGACCGCCAACAGAAAGTACAATCTCGCTACATTTGCGCACAACTCTTCAGAAAAGAAACAGGCACAATAAGCACTGGAAAAGTCAAAGAAGTCTATAGATTGCTACCCACGGATACTACACTCAGACACCCAGCCGACATAGACCCATACATTACGTCGCATCTTTCCCCGTATTGACAGAGACAGCGCCACGCCGCTCATACCAAACGAGACCAACATGCAGCGCAGCGTCTGCGCCAGCGCCTGCACGCGATGACGTCATGACCGTTTGTTGCGTCGTCACCAAGGCGATAAGCGAAGCGCGGCAAAACACACATTTGACTAACACGAATTTTAAAAAAAAAACAAAAAACAAACATTGTCTTGAAAGCAAAATATGACTCCAATTTCTGTACCCACAACGTTTCACAGACATCCATACTTGTCCATGCTGATGATAATATCAACACTACTCCTACTGATAATAATATCAACAGTCTTACCTCTGCAGTCCGCGCTGGGTCTCCTGGAGGTTATCTTCAGGGTCCTCGTTCCTTCTTGGTCTTGTTTAGTAGTTGGTGAAGAGTTGAACGGTCCTTGATCGCAGTCAAGCGTCCGAGAAGCTCGGTTCCGGTGGACCAACAAGCCCAGGACCGAGAGGTCCAATCAGAGCAGTTCAGGAGGTCCAATCGGCCTAACTCAGTGGGTCCAATCAGCTGCTACTGCTCAGATCGTCTTCTTCTCTTCAGTTAATCGTAGATCCTACTCACAATTGATGGTTTTCAGATCGTCTTCTCTTCAGTTGATCGCAGTTCCTACTCACAGTTGATAGTTTTCAGAGCGTCCTTGTCGTGTCCAGGAGAGTATACTTACTGTACCAGTGTCCGGGCCAGAAAGGGGAGGAATGCTAGGCAACTAGTCTAATAAAGATTCTACCTGGCCACCAAATGTGTTATTTCTATGTTATTGTTTAAAACTACACACGCACACACACACACACACACACACACACACACACACACACACACACACACACACACACAAGCGCACACACACACTTAAAAGGGCCACAGAATGAAATAGGAAATGCTATTTTAATGCTGAAATTACCTCTTGTGGTGACAATAAAGAAAAGCATCAAGTAAATAGTTGATTCAGATTGAAAAAAGAGATTAAATCCAAGAGGAATTCTCTTTTCTTATTAAAAAGTGAGCTGAGATGTTTTTGATATGAAAAAGTATTTTTATTTGGTTTTATACAAGCAGGTCATCATCAAATGCATGCACTGGTGTTAGACCTGAGTGTTATCATTCAGCTTTGGACCTGAATGAGTTCATCATCATCAGTCCAAGAGAGCAAACAAACTTTTCACTTCAGCTCCACTCCTGCCCTCCCTCACTCCATCCAGTTGAGAACTGAATCTCTCAGCATCTCTCAGTGTCTCGCCTTTGCTCTCCCTGATGGTAGACACCACTCTGTTGACGGAGCTAACTCAGTGACACATATGAAACATGCATGTCAATAAAAGTTAGCTCCTTGAAATAAGAAGGAAATCTGTTGCTTCGCCACAAAATACAAGCCACCACAGTGCAGCTGGTCCTGTTGGTATTCACACCTTTCTTGCAGCCTCGTCTCATCTCCTTTGTCATCGAGGCAAAATTCAACATTGAAACAATACGGCCCCTCACAAAGTATATAGTGTCATTATCTATACATTAACATCTCATCTTTGTGAAAATGCCCAGAACAAGCAGGCACATACAGTTCAGTTACTTACTGTTCCACTTACTGCAGCATCCCATGCAGGACAACGTTGCTTATTTCCTCCACCTGCTGCCCATAACCTCTTTTCCAGGTGTGGAACTTGAAAACCTGAACATAGCCATCAATTATTTTACCATAAAAATTACTGCTGCATCATTTCACACAACACTAATGCCCAAAAGGCAACCCTTAGCTCTACTCCAGAGAGAATACTAGAGTAGATAGTTTTTCTCTCCCTCTCTCTCTAGGAAAAGTGTTTCTCTATACGGTATCTGCTCCTTTTCATCGACAGTCTGTTTACTTGCCGGGAACAATCCAAAAATGGCAACTGATAAAACAAGGTCTGACCTCCCTGAGGTTTTATTTGAATACTTCTGGCTACTGATCGTGTGAGTTTGCATGTTCGCTAAATATTTAGGTTAATCAGAAATTTAGATTCAAGATGTATATTAAACCTTTGTATTTGACATTTAGATGTAAGATATGCATTTGACGTGTATATTTTATATTTAGATTTAACATCAAGGTGTAACATTTGATATTTAGATTTAACTACTTATTATATTTAAGCAAGTTACAGCAAGTTCAGCACATTTACAACACGTTAAAGAGTGACCACAGCACTCTTTCAAACAGTTTGAAGCTAAATGTGACGAAATGTTGCTGTTATTTTAAGCATGAGCGGCATCCCATAAACAATTAATCAAACTTTTATGCAGACGGAATCCAGGCCACAGTGCTTTGCACAACTCTAAAACAACAACAGATAAGTAACTCGCTCCTATCCCACATACACATACATCCATATAATTTTGAGTACACAAACACTGAGGAAGGAGTCGAGGGGAGGTCGGGGAATATTTACTCAAGTCCAGGTCTAACACAGGCACAAACTGCACTCCTTTCATCTTCTGTCTCTTTCTGGTAGCACTGGCATTCAGATCGGCCCTTGTCATTGAAGGAGAGCAGGAGTCCAGGTCATTACGAAATATATGAATGCGTTATCACAAAAGCAGACTTTGTTATCTTTATTACCTTGTAATTCATTATCACAAAAAAAACACACACAGTACCAACAGTAACAATTACGTAAGGACTGGGAGGGTTCCAAATAAAAACTCCTGCGTTGGGCCCAAATGTAAAACTGTGCAAAGCTGCCAAACTTCAACATCACCCCCCCACCCATTACATCCCGCTCAATGGAGGGCGCTGTGGCCCGGCCAGACGCGCCGTTCGTCGGCTTCTCTCTTTTCACTTCCCGGCGGCTCTGTTGCTCGCCTCCCTCCCCTGCGCCTTCGACCGTGGATGTCCACGGGTGCCCTGGAAACCTCCGAACGCCGGCGCCTTCGGCGTCTGGTCCCCGGGCCACCGCGGAGCGACTCACGCCCTTCAGCAGGTCGCCCATGACGCCGGCCCCGCCGACGGTGGTACCCGCTACCGAGCGCTGCCAGTCGGTGCGACTCCCGTGCTCCCGGAGCGGTAGCATCGGCGGCTAACGTCAGCTAAACGGCATCCATCTGTCCGCCGCTGCTCCACCTCCTCCCTCCCCGCCCTCCCTCCCTCCCACCGGCCGTCGCCGCCGCCGCCGCCACCGAGCCCTCGCATCACAACAGTCCACTGAGTGAGCACCGAATCGCCGTAGGCGTTCCCAGCGGGCAACCGGTGCCGTCGTCGCTGGAGGTCCACTCCTGGGCTCGCCGAAGATCTGGGATCCGAGGGCCGCGCAGGGCACCGCTAGCAGTGGCGTTCACACCAGCGAGCCTCTGTCTTAGGGATTCACTCCGATCTACCTCAACACACGGATGCCTCCGGGCACCTGTGTGTAACGTGTGCTGCGTTATCATCCAAGTCTCACAACCGCCCCCCATCCCACCCTAACCCCACCGACACTGGCTTGGCTGCGTCTGAGGATCTCTGATCGGCGCCCATCAACTGCGTATGACCGCCGCAGACACCCCTGCCTCTCTCCCTCCTCTCTCTCCCCCGCTTCTCTCAGTCCGGTGGCCGAGGGGAGGTAGCTGGCTGCTCCGTGTCGCACCGACACAGACACTACATCCGGCCCACAAGCTCGTCCTGGTTGGTCCCCGGTCCCCACCCCAGCCGATCTCCGTGACACACGCCCGGCAGAGCCCGAGCCTCGGCTCTCGCCATGCCGGGTCCGGTGGCCGGTAGCAAGTCCCGTGTGTACGCCGACGTCAACACGCTGAAGAGCCGGGAGTACTGGGACTACGAGGCCCACGTCCCCAACTGGAAGTGAGGAGATTTTCTGTTTCCACCAGGACTGAATGTTTCCATGTATGTCTTCATATGAGATATGCCAAGAGCTGCTCGTTGGCCGTGTTGGTGTCTGATCTGATGGTGGCACGCTGGTGCCCAGTGTCATTCCTATAGCTATGAGGCTGTGATGGCACTGTGGCAGGATGCCCTCCCAGCACTGTGTAACACTTGCCTCAGCCTCACCTCTGCTTCTGTCCCCACGCCCCCCCACCGCCCTCCTTCTGTCCACTGTGAGCCGAACCAGTGCTCCTCCTCACCCTCGGGCCTAGTGGCAAGAACACTCACTTAATCACTCATTGGAGTCGCTGGCGATTGATGGTAGAGATGTTTCTCCGTCTTTCTCCTACAGTCACACTGGCATTTCTCTTTTTTCCCCTCTGTGTGTTCCCATAGCAACCAGGAGGACTACCAGCTGGTTCGCAAGCTGGGCAGAGGGAAGTACAGTGAAGTGTTTGAGGCCATCAACATCACCAACAATGACAAGGTGGTGGTCAAGATCCTGAAGGTGAGCAGTTGGATCTCCAGCTATGACCGTGAAAAAACTTGGCTGACTCAAAAACTGGTTGAGATTTGTTTGGATGATGAGCCATGGACAGTGGTGACACTAGAGGCACAGGTGTCACTGAGTTTCCTCATATTAGAGTCTTTAATCCTTTAAGTTTGGACCCTATGTATTTCATGGATCTTGATACCTGATATACAGCTCAAGTCTTGACCTGTCATTTGAATTATTGGTCTAGTCTAGAAAGCTTGTGGATATGAATTCATCCTTTTGTTTTGGTGACGGTATGTTTAGGCAGTAGCCTAAGGCTTGGGGAAATTTGGGGCTGGGCATGTCACTATGTCAACGTACTCTGTCATGGAAGATGCTGAGGCATCTGCTGACGAATTCTCCATTGTATGCCCCTGCAGTCCAATCATCTGGATGGTCTTACCAGCAGATGTGTGTTGGGTTTTAAACAGGGAAGAGAGGTGTCAGCCGTTGACCCGATTCTGTTCATTGTGGCTGTGAGTGGCTATGACAGTGGGTGGCTGAGCAGTGTCACAGAGCAAGGGGCTTTCGGTGCGAGTTTCGGGTCCTGTCCCTCTGGCAGCGTCTGCACAAAGATGGCTGCTGGAGGAGACAGTGGGCCGTCAAATGGAGCCGAAACCTGGCTCCATAGCAGTGGCACTGTGGAGATAGGGCGTCTTGTGGTGGCATCTTTCTGCTTTGCACCTTGAATGCCTCTGGGGGGGTCTGCTGGAGCTCATCCCAGTGCACAAAAGGCAGGGAATACACCTCAGTACTGTTCACTAAGCCACCGTCTACTGATGACACAAATTGATGCACAGATTTCTTCTTGGCTGAAGTGATGAATGGATGACTTCAGGTTCAAAAGGTCAGTGGGTAATGTCATAGTTTTCTGCAGTAATATTTTTTGAAGTTCTTGTTATTCAGCACCTGACAGGAGTGGAGAAGGGTATATATAACCATATTATGGTTATATTACATTTGTAAAGATGCTCAAGTGGTGATATGGATCAAAAGTGCTGTTTCACCTTTGCGAGAAGCTCTCTATCAGTCTTCCACGCTCCTCTCTGGTGAAGTGATTGCGGTCAGTATCTCTTATGAGCTGCAACGTGAAGTCTGAAAGTCTGCCTTTTGTCTGCCCCGGTTTTGGTTTTCCCTGTGGAATTAGCCAGTAAAGAAGAAGAAGATTAAGCGGGAGATCAAGATCCTGGAGAACCTGCGAGGAGGGACCAACATCATACGCCTGGTGGACACCGTCAAAGACCCAGTGGTAGGCTCGCTCTGGACTTGATGCTGGCCCGTTGCTGTAGAAGCAAGGGAAACTAGACACTAGGACTTCACATTTCTGAAATGCGGTTTACCCAAACCAAGTGAACACACCCAAATCTGTCAACACATCAACATGGGGTTTACAGCTGCTTGACAGTTGCTGAGAAAAATCTATCTTTTGTTTAGGCATGCTTTTGTTCAAAGTGCTTCCCCAATAACTTTGTCACGTTTTGGTATTTAAAGCACCAGAAAGCAGCAGTGCAGGGTTCATAAAATCATCAGTTTCATGTGGGAAATACACCTGTTGGAGACAGTCAAATAATAATGTTATCTGACACTCATTTTGTGGTCATTTTAGTTCATGAGGCAAGGATTTCCAGTCCTCCTGAAAGTTAACAGTATCAACATGAATAGGACATCCATAGAGGAATCTGAGCTATGTTCTGAATCGGACTAAAACTCTCTATTTCTGAGGAAGAAAGGGACCTAAAAGAAAAACTATTTTTAGGTCCTAGAGGTGCAGTGGTGGGAACCACCTGTAAATCATCGTAGAGGTCTCACAAGTGCTTATAGTTACAGTTCTTGGACAGTTCACTGAAAACTTCTTGTTTTCATGTCTCTAATACCCCTGACCCTGTCTTTCACAGTCCAGGACCCCAGCGCTCATCTTTGAATGCATCAATAACACAGACTTCAAGGTACACGCGTTTACCCCTCTCCTGCATGCTTCTAGATAGGATGGTGCAGTCGCAGCTTTGACTGATTTGCTGTATGGTCAAGTATAGAGCTGCCGTTTGTTGATGAGGGAAGCCATGGCTCCCTCCGCATGTTTCTGCTAAGCTTATTTGGCAGTATCATTCAAAAATATTCATAATCATTGGCCGAGTTGAATATTTTCTCTCAGCACTTGCCAGTTTATCATATCCCATGTTGCATTGCATTGCAGTGGTTGTTCGTGGGACACTAAAACAGTTTCCAAGGTAATGGTTCAAACGTTGATGCGAGCTTGTTTTTTCCCTTTGCAGGACCTGTACCAGAAGTTGACAGATTTTGATATCCGTTACTATATGTATGAACTACTGAAGGTGAGATGTGTTGCATATCACGTCATGAATGCATCATAAGTTAATCATTTCTTTTGTGAATAAAGTAATACACTTTTATACCTGTTGACTGACTGCGTATGTGCGTCTGCCAGGCTCTGGACTACTGTCATAGTATGGGAATCATGCACCGTGATGTTAAACCCCACAATGTGATGATTGACCACCAGTTGAGAAAGGTAGGTGGTGCCACTCGTCGTATTTTTTCCCCCCTCGACCTCACTCTTTATTTTCTTCTTTTCTTTATTTTCCTCTTTTGTTTTTCTCCTCGGCTCTCTCGCCTTGCACGTTCTCCACATCCAAACCTGGGGTGGTAATGGGCTTTAGGTAGGCTGTAATGCTCATGGTGTCCCAGTTATATGATCGATAGATACTTATGCTGTAAAAAGGCTGGATGTTAGGTGAAAAAAATGCAGCAGTAGCAGCAATTTGGAAAAAAAAAAAAACCCCATTTGTGTCGAGTGCCGTCCTAGCAACATAAGAAGACACACGGGGAGCGACGCCTTCACAAAGAGCACAGGAAGCCTCCAGGAATAGACTGTTGGGCTGGTCCATTCATTGCCATGGTTGATAGACACTTAACCTGCTTTAATCTTTGCTGTGGCCCTGTAAGCAGGCAGGATTACAGGGAGGCAATTTGTGCTTTATTAATACTTTATTAATCCCTGGGGGGGGGGGGGGATTGTTTGCATCGCATATAGACATCTTCAGACAGGCAGTTGTAGATAATCAAAAGAAACAACCATCAGTTTTGACAGTAATCAATAGAAAAATATCTTAAAACAATAAATAAATTGATAAACAAATAAATGGCGGTGGTAACCCTAATGATGCACACCAGAGTAGAGGTCATAAGACCTCTAAAAGCCTCTGATGAGGAAGAGCTCAGAGTGCTAAGGGGGCTCCCCTGGTAATCTGAATGAAGCTGGAGCAGCATTCAGGTAGAGCCTCAGCCAGGCCCAACAATTTTTTTAAAAAAAAGGAACATTTTAAAGCTGCTCTTAAAAGTCTAGATGGTGCCTGCTGCAATGAGGCTGGTTAATAGATCCGCTGGAGAAAAACTTTGAGAACTTTGGTAAGTTCTGTCTCCAACTCTATATCTTGAAACAAGTAAGAGGACAAGTAAGAGGAAGCTGTATTCAAGGAGAGCAGCATCCTAGTGCAATATGGATTATCCCCCCCCCCCCCCCCCCCCCCATATGAAAAATATTGTTCCTGACATGCAGCCTCATATGTTTGCATCAGATATGAGATGTTTGACTCCAAACCAGGAGAGTGTGGTTGAAATTGTCTGATAAATATTCAGTCCTGAGCTGAAGGATCCATCACACAGTCAAGTGAGTCTGTGTACTCACAACAGTGAATACACATCTCACCCGACTGTACACGGGCTTGGTATTCCCGTCGGTTTTACTGTAGCCGCTGTGTTTCTTCTTTGTGCCTCTGAGGATGACTTGTCTCTCTCCACAGCTGCGTCTCATAGACTGGGGTCTGGCAGAGTTCTACCACCCGTCACAGGAGTACAACGTCAGAGTGGCATCACGATACTTCAAGGGCCCCGAGCTGCTGGTGGACTACCAGGTGATGCACGTGGAGCACACACAGCATACACGGACATGTAGCGAATGGCGATATTCAGATTTCTCTATTTCAGTATCCAAGTCCCTCATGCTGGAGCGTGATCTGGTTTTCCATTTGAAAAGAATCTCACGATTGAGACGATATTAGAGCTTAAAGGAGTGATTGAACACAGGAGCGTGGAGTGCCTTTACCTTGTTCCTATGGCCAGGTTGTATTTGAATTGCCAGTGGGAGGTGTAACGTCCCAGTCAATTTGAGTACTTTTGTACCATAGTTTTCTGATTTGCACTATAGTTCTACAACTTAAAGTGATGATGGGGTCTCTGTGACCTCTGTGACTCAATTTTTTTGGCCAGTCTCACAAAATTCTTTAAAAAATGTATTGAAATTAAGTTTCCTTAAGATTCCTGCATATACCCTGCAAAGGATGTCGGCCCTCTCAAGAAATAGAGCCTACATTGCCTCTCCTTGTCCACCACCTAGTTGTGGTTAGACCGGTGCAGCTTGTCATCCATCTGCGCTCCCAGGTTGCTGTAGCTGGAGGCAGCCTCCATCCATCCCCATGCCTCCAATGGTGACTTGAGATGGTGTAGAAAAGACAACTGATGACCGGCATCCTCTTTTTTTTTTTTTTTTTTTTTGCAATTTTTAAAATCTCCCAGGCTTGTTTGGCATCTCCTACGACACAATTCTTATTCTCGATTAGGCGAACGAGTGCTCCGAGGCATCAACAGAGCAGAGGGAGAGGGGGGGGGGGCGGCAGCAGCTGCTGTCACTTCATCAGCTGTCACTTCACATCAAGGTGTCTGGTCTGAGTCCCCGAGCTGACAGGGAAGCCCACCCCACCATTAACTCAATAAACTGAAGTCGGGGCATGCTGCCTCCCAGGACATGGCACGACTTCGTGCCACCGCTGTCATTTAATCTGACACGAGACGGGGGGGAAAAATCCAAAAGTGTAAAGCAGGTAGTGGACGGGTGCGCGACGCAGCCGTGAGATGCTGTGAAAGCTTTAAAAAGAATGGCCTTCGAAGATGCTTGAATTTGAACTTGAGCAGAAGTGCCCTGTGTGTTCAACATCGCTCTGTCCGTGTTGCATTTCAGATGTATGATTACAGTCTGGACATGTGGAGCCTGGGCTGTATGCTGGCCAGTATGATTTTTCAGAAAGAGCCTTTCTTCCACGGACAAGACAACTACGACCAGGTACCCATGTCTTAAGAGCACATTCGTTTTTAAGAAAAGATGAGCACTCGTGCAGGGGTAGTGAAATCCGTGTTCTAAGCGGCCAGGCCCGACTTGTTTTTCTGCTCACACCCCGTGCCTCAGCCCTGGCCCTTGATCAAATGTAATTTGCAGTGGTGACAGGAAGAGGGCACAGTTACTCAGCGAACGCACGGCCGGAACTGAGAGTCGTTCCTCTCGAGAGACGTTGAGGGGAGGGAACGGCCGGCCCCTGGTGCGAGTCTGAGAGCACTCACGGGAACATTAAGGCTGGGCCCCGGGTCCTGAGGATCAGCGTTACTGTGCAGACTGTTTGCCTGTCCGCTACAAGGAGTCTGAATCCTGTCGTTTTCCGCTATTCAAGCTGGTGCGAATTGCCAAGGTCCTGGGGACAGACGAGCTGTTCGGCTACCTGCGTAAATACCACATCGAGCTGGACCCTCGCTTCAAAGACCTCCTGGGACAGTGAGTCTTTTTCGACCCCAATTTTGCCCACCCAGCCCCTGAGGTTTTGACACAGCCAATGTGATCGTTTTTCCACACAAACTGCCCCGCCAGTGGACAGAATCTCTAGTGTTCTGGTCAAGTTAAAGAGGAGAACGTGCTTTGAAATGAATGCAAAAAGCAAGTCAATTCAGTTGTTCGTGTGCGTGCGTGTGTGTGTGTGTGTGTGTGTGTGTGCATTCCGTAGGCAGAGCAGAAAGCGCTGGGAACAGTTTGTGCAGACAGAGAACCAGCACCTGGTGAGTCCCGAGGCTCTGGACCTGCTGGACAAACTGCTCCGCTATGACCATCAACAGAGGCTGACGGCCACTGAGGCCATGGAGCACCCCTACTTCTGTGAGCAGGACACAGGACACGGACGCCGCACGCACACACACACACACACACACACACACACACACACACACACACACAAACAGCCGCCACACACAAACAGCCGCCACACACAACCCGACACCACGCGCTCGAAAGGGAACACCAGGCGCCGGGGTAATCCAGGACAGGTCCACATCCTGTTTGTCCCGAGCATCAGACCCGCGCCAAGCTGAATTTGTTTACCGCGCTGTGGCTCTGCAATTCACTCACTCACACACACGCATATGTAAAACGATGAATTGTGGCATGGTCATGTCTTGTTTGGTTTTATATCGGTGTGGTAGCTCAGACGTGGGTCATGACAGGTGCAGTCGTGATGATTTGGTAAGCTCGTTAGTGGCTTAATGGCTTCATTGTTGGGTTGATACTGGATGGCGAAGCCCTGGGGACCACGACCTCCGAGTGGTCCGTGTGCAGGCTCAGTCCACCGGTAACCCAAATTCCAGTCTTTTGCTGCCCGATCTCTTTCCCCTTTCTTGTATCGCTATACAGTAGCTCCTTTTATTACATCTCCAGGTCACTGGGCAGGAGTCTCCGGGTATATCCCCGAGCCAGACGTAATCTCTCCAGCACTCCCCGGGCCTTCCCCGGGTTGATGGAGTTGCCTGGGGCAATCCCGGCATTATGTCCAAACCTCTATGCTCCTCTATGATGATGTATAATGATGATAAGCAGCCCCTGTTCTTTGAGCCCCTCTCGAACGTCTGAGCCTCTCACTAGACCGTCTTCAAGGCTGAGCCCAGCTGCCCTGCAGGGGAAACTAACTTCAGCCGTTTTCATTTGCAGTCTCACTCTTTCAGCCATTACCCACAGCCAGTCCCGGGTCCAGCCACCCTGTAGAGAAAACGAATCGTAGCCCATCATTCGCGAGCTCGCTCTTTCGGTCATTACCCACGGCTCACGATTATAGATTCTGATCGAACACAGACAGGTAGATGGAGAACTGTACCTTTTTAGAGCATAGCTCTCTTATCACCATAAAGAACTGATACAGCGTCAATATCAAGGTAGAAGCTGCCCGAAACTCTGAAAGTGCAGAGATTGACTGGGCCAGATTACTGATCCGTCTACTATACTCCTGGAGCACCTCTCAAAGGTTGGCAAATGTTGGAAGTAGGAAGACCACATCGTTCTCTCTGTCTCTGAGGTTCAACCAAAGCACATGCAAAACTTTTTTTTGGAAACGGATCGCATCTTTTTTGGGCAGCCCCAGCTGGGGAGGTGTGAGTGAGCCCACACCTGCTCATCACAACTACCTCATACACTCATACAGCCACAGCATAAAGTGTTCAGCTCCCCTCAACAAGACTGGTTTCAGAGCCATGTGCCACTGTATCTAGGCTGTCCTTGTTTGGGCGGAAAATGATTCTTTTAAACATGGTGTGAGGAAGTGGAAAGTTCACGTGTTGGCGTAAGGTGTAAGGTAACACTCATCGTATGGTACAGTAGTAATGGTGATAGTGCACAGGTCAGTGTTTCGACGAATGCTCGCAGGCAGGAAACGGGGGGCCCCTGATGTAATTTTAGCCTCTTCAACAAGCCTCTACTTCTCATTAACAGTGCCCCTGCTTCTCTAAGCACCCCGTAGCCACAGAAGTTTGGAGCTGTCTTTTTCTCTTCCTCTCCAGACCCAGTAATAAAGGAACAGTCTCTGACGAACTCCGACAACAACATGGTTTCCAGTGGCAACTCCACAGCACGGTGAATCAGGTTAAGGTATGTAAGTATGTAGTAATGGTTGGAATGACGACTCCCGCAGTACTGTTTATGCTGGGTCACTTTGTCTATGTAGTTGCCATTATTAAAGCCTGTGCACGTAGTGTTTCTCATTACCCACACTCACCCATTCTTCTATTTAACAATGTTTCTATGACTCTCAATTAGCTGGTTTCAAGCATATGTGACATTTGTGAATGTGACATTTTTCTAAGCTTGTCAATCTCATTTGCTCTCTGCGTTGTCGTCACTTGTGTATTACCCTTGTTTCTCCTCCTTTAACACTCTCTCTCATGTCCTCCTTGCAGAAGTGGAAGAGGAAGAATGTTTGATACCTCAACTTTGTACCCGCTTGTGACAGTAACTGACAGGTGTACAGTGACAATGGATCAAAGTAACGGAACAGTTTTCCACAGTCCCGGACATGTGCATATGAATACACACATCTGCACACACATAGGTCAGAACAAGCACACCCTCTGTTCTCACACACACATACGGACATACGCGCATACACACACACACATGCAGACATGTATACACACACATCCCTGACCTTTGTATCAGTCTGCCATTGACATGCCCTGGTCCCTGTCCAGCAGCCTAACCAATGAACTTGAAGTTGATCCTCTGTCCTCCTTCAGATGTATCCTTACCCACATGTGTCTGTCCTCCCAGCTCAGTCTCATATAGGTCAACCAGGACAAACTATGTTTAAAGACAATTCAGCCCCTGGTCCCACCTTTGTCATCCATCATTTATGCCCCATCTTGTTTGCATCAGCATGGACAATGAACAAGAGTGTGAGCCTGTATTCCCACCCCCCCCCCCACCGACCCCTCTCATATCCCCTGTCCGTCTGGTCCCTTCTCCCTTCTGACAGACATCTTAGCACTACTTCTAAAAGCGGCATGGTGGACTCCCTAGATGGAATGCTGATGATGATGAGAATAATATCAATGAAGAATAAATGATTTTTATTTAGATGAACTCTGCCTGTGTTGAGAGTGAATTGTATGCTTGCTCCTTTGGAGGCTCTGTGACATCTCTCGGATCTGATGAGACAAATGTTTGACTTATTTCAGAGATGAACCTTATAGATAAACTTGATGTCTAGAGAGATGCTATTGCGTTCACTAAATAAACAATATATTGTGTAGACTGTGGTTTGTGGTGCTGTGGGGTCGCACTACATGATGGGAAGAGCCATTTTACGCTGTTCGAGGCTGACCAAATAATCACCTACATGGTGTTACTGTATGTTGTGATCTACAGTCTACAACATTCAAAATGTAAATAAAGTTGAAATTCAGCACGAAAGAAAAGTTGAAAATGAGCACAATGGGTTGTTTCATTAAAACACTTGCATGCGTGGTTTCTTTTTTGGTTTGCCTGGTAAAATGATGACTGGTCCGTGATTTAGCCAGATTGTAAACATAGGTCTTAAAATGGGATCTGACTTCCGTAATGCCTCATTGGTCGTTGGGAGTAATGTATTTTGCTTTCATTTGTACTTTGAAAAGCAATCCTCTTCTAGCCGCACTCCCATTTTACTGCCTGGCGTGTAATCTCTAAGCACACCTGGAAATGGCATGTGAATCTTGACAAAACTGAAACGCAGGAGGTTCACCTGCCCAGAGCGGACAATCTTTTTGAACGAGGCCAGCCCCAAGTAGTGCCTGAGCAGCTCCAAGCTACTGCCACAGCTGAGAGTTTTGGACAAAACGGCTATCGAGTTTGCACCTTCAGGCAAAGGGCACTTTGCTCTCCAAGAATCTGGTGCCAGTGCTGCCAAAGATGGGGGCGCACTGCAAGACTTTCACTGCTCAATCTGATTTTGTAGTGACTTTGGGTAACCACTACCCGACCGCTATCATGATGACAGGAAGAGTGGTGGTTGCAAATGTCTGCCCCTGATAAGGGGTCAGATGACAGTTTGTCAAATCGACTGAATCCAACTGAACGCAGCACTTGCGCTTGAAAGATTTGTTTCCTTTCTGATGCGGATCATAGCGCCAGCTGAAAGGCTTTGTTTCCTGTCTGTATGGATGGAGGAAAACTGAGGAAAGGACTCGAAGAAGCTGGCTTGACGATTGATTTGTTTAATCACAGAACTGGCCCGTTATTAAATGGAGAGTTTTACAAGAAGGTTGCATACAAATATTTCACAGATCCCTCTCGGGGAACCATCACCTTATCGTGGAGGAGAGGTTTGCGTGTCCATGAGAATCTGCTCCTGGAAGGGTCTCCCAAGGCAAATTGGTCTCAGGTGAGAGGCCAAGCTAATCGCTCAAGAAGACACTATGATCAGAAGAGGATGAGGAAATCTGACCCTGCCTGGAGAAAGCCCAGTGCCCAGGTCTGGAGCCAGGCCTGGTTGGAGAGCATGTAGAGAGGGCCCATCACCTCCCCAATCCCTTAGGCCCACCATCTGTGGGAGGAAGATCTGGGGTTGGGTGTGCTGCCCAAACCTGGGTGGGGCTCACCTCCACAGGGTCTCCTCCCTTCGCCTCGGGGCTGGAGGGAAAACTCCGACTGTGTTCTGTGCATATGCACCAAACAGCGTCTCCGAGTATGCGGCCATCTTGGAGATCCTGGACGGAGTCCTGCAGAGAGCTCCAGCCAGGAGATGCCTGGATGGGTGTGATTGGGAGGTAGGTGTCGTGCTCTATTATTGGACTCAACACCATGTTCAAACACTTGCATGCACATAAGTGTACTTGGTACCAGAGCGATGGTCTATGATCGATTTCGTAATCGTATCATCAGACTGATGTGACACTGGAAACTAAACTTTGCGATGAAAATGTTTTGGACACTTGAGTGACGAGAGAAATTTGTACTACTCACATTTGTACTCATTTTTCACAACACTTTTTTGAAAAAAAAAAAAAATATATATATATATACTTACACATATATATATATATGTGTGTGTACGTGTGTGAGATTCAGAACATTGCAATTTTTATAGATACCTGACATTTTTTAATTGTTTCATCAACACTACATACAAACAATGTTATCATTCATTTCAAACATCTACATAGCCACATCTTGAGATATGACATTATATGTGTATGAGAACCATATTTCAAAAGGTCCTCACATGTTTCAAACAGCCAGAGCAATGCTTACAATAAAATGAGTACACTTTTTTCTTCCAACAATGCAATTAATCAACTTTGTGAAAAGACATGAACATAAACATGAACACAAAGGAAACAGGTTCCACTAAATCTTGTGAAGAGGACGTAGCTAAGAAGATTTTCATTCAGTCATGTTAGTCTAGGATAGAGAGCATGCAGTGGACTAAAATAAGGAGCAAAGAACAAAGGAGTCAGTAAAAGTTCCACTCAGTTCACCAAAATCCTCACGCAGAAGAAGACCAAAAACAAAGTGGAAAAATTGTTTTTCCTGATGTTGTTCTCCATGACTGTCAGCCAAAATCCACTGAGTGTCAAAACTGACATATTCAGTTTCTCCGTGTCGAGACCTCTGGAGGAGCTTAGCTTATCTGCTGAGGACAGGACAGTTGTGTGCTCTCCAGGGTCAGCCCGCACGTTTAATACTGCGTTTGTATCTCACACAACTTGGGATGCATTTCTTCTCCGACTTCATAGCGGGTGACGCGGGGGCCGGAGCCACAGACGCCTGCCTCCTACGGAGAGATAGAAGACACGGAAGCGGAGAAACGAGAGAGGGAAGTGAGTGTTTGCTCCGCCGCTGACACGAGGATGTCAGGGTTGAATTATTCACAGCGGGCACCAGTTGTTCCGTCCGTGGTTCTACGTTCTTCATGGAAGCCACAGTGTGCCGTACCACTGATAACTGGTGCCGGTGACACTCAGTCCTTTTGGGTTTAAACCGTTATCACAACAGAAAAAAGACTGTAAAGATTTTTTGATCCAGGATTTTGAATCCTGTCGTGGACTGGAAGATGATGTGCTTCTATGAAATGATGTTCACATCCCTTAGAGAATGAAACCTTTGACCAAACTGTCTTTTGTGGTTATCTCTTGACTGCACTGTAAAACTGAAAAAGGTCTATGCGGAGTATATAAGGTCTATAGAAATGCCCAATTACTTGCAAAAATGAGCAAGTAAGAGCTCCAGAGTTTTGTAGACAGGGTGTCCGTGTGAGTGAGGGCTGCAATCGACATGTTTCTCTTCACCTGGCAGCAGCGGCAGCAGCGGCGGCGGCCGCCTCCCTGTTCCTCGTCTGCCTCATCACCTTCAGCATGCGACATATCTGTCTCAGGGTCAGCCTGGGAGTGTGGCACACCAGACGGGGCTGTGGGGCGCAGTGCGGGCTGTGGTACGTGAGGAGGGAAAGGTAGTTGACCCCCCTGGCTCCCTGCCCAAACAGCTGCAGTGGCTGAACATAGCAGGACGCAAACTGGAAGTCACGTAGGAAGCGTGGAGGGAAACATGTCATACGTTACGTGCCGCACCGAATCACGTACATCCATCGTTACACATGTACATTCACAAATATAGCAACGGTGCTCGAGTTGAGGGGAGAGGCCATCCCCCTTAATTCCTGTCACCCCACCCCATCCTCATCCCATCCCCTCATTATATCAATGAATGTGGAAAAGGTCACAACCATTTCAACACTTAGTGGGTTTTGTACATATTAAATAAAATACTGTGGGTTAGGGGGCATGCCAGAGAAGTTTGACAAGTTTTGACTCATCAAAAATCTACTATCAACTATCAAAGGCAACGTGCTGGCCAATTACAGGTAGTGGAGGGCGGGTCACTGAATCATGGATACATCTTTCCCAGTTTTCAGAATAATATCATGATATGATATCATCATATCATGTCATGAGTTTCTTTTCACTTATCATTTTCTTATTATGACTTTTTATTAATATTTTCCTATTTTGTTATTCAAGATTAAAACTTTCAAAGTGCATCTCATGACTCACAGGGCAAATTCTGTGAGGCTAAAAACACATCCTCAGTTTGTGCATTTCAAATATCCTTCTAGGATGCAACTGCTGCTCCAGACTAAAAATAACCAACTCATATGCTAAAACAATGAAGTGTCTCACACACACACACACACGCACGCACGCACACAGTTTTAATTAGCGCACAAGACACTGAAGTCTTCCTCTTGCTTAATCATTCTGTCCATCAGAAACCCAAGACGCAGACAAACACACACACACACACAAAGGGAAGACTGACTACACAAAGAGACCTCAGATGTGCAGGTTCATTTACAGTACACCTGATCACGCTGACTTGCCTCCCACTGCTTGTTTTCTCTTTCACACAAGCACAGTTGCCGACCTGACTTTGCAATGAAATTGTAATGTAAAAAATCATACGAGGAGCTCTCTCCCATTGCATTCTCCATGTCCGATAACAAATAATTACAGATTACAAATAATGGAAACATTTATTCAGTGGATCACTTCTAACATATTACATGAAAGTAATTTGCAGTTATATGTAAGTTTCTGAAAATAACATCAACACAACTTTCTTCTTTGAGCACAATTCATCACCTCCACATATATGCTGCCTGAATGAAGTCAAAGCAGGCATTTCACAGCAGCACATGCAAACAGACCAACCACACAGATACTTACAGGGACGACAGCAGCCATGGAGGAATATTGCTAGGTAATCCTAGAAAATGCTCTGAGGAAAAGCAGTTGTCTCAGTGGAAATCATTGCCTTCTTATACATGCTGACAGGAGCAGAGGACAGGCCAATCATTCTGTGCGAGAGACACCGCGAGCCCTCCTTCCTCTGACATCACCACGGTGACTCACTCTCAGCATCACACACGCTCAGTGTCGGGTTACACATGCGCCGACATTATTGTCAGGCTCCTGTTTCGCGCAGGGCACGTGAAGAGGCGGCTTCAACTTTGGGACTGACCCAAAAAGGAAGGTAAAAGGGTCGACTAGAATGTGGAAAGGTGGGCAAGGTGAGGCATGAGAGACCAAAGGGGTGCAGGTGATGTGTCACACAGTGTGCAAACAATTCTAGATGCGTGCGTGACCTGGGGGACTGCTTTGGAGTGAACTGATATCAATGTGGATGCTATATTATTTGCAAGTTCACCCTGGCTCAATTGTAATATAATATAATTATTTAAATTATTTAAATCTCTTCGTTTTTCATTGCATCACAAATGAGGAAAATACTTGTTGAAATGCACATGAATTTGACTGAACTTACCAAGCTCTTTGTTTTGGATGTCTATCAGGAGCATGGTGATAATGTTAGTGAACGCTAATAATGCCAAAGGCCATTTATAAATATGAACATCTCTCTTTCCTTGTGCCCTTGTGGACTTGAAAAAGGTCATCGGGGTCAGACCAGTACTTTTCCAATTTACTTTTCCAAAGTACACGTCTTGCTAAGTATGCTAACATACCCCGGTTGCATCTTTGCCCCTCCCATTTCATCAAAGATTCATCAGTACAGACTGTGGTCTTAGGGGAGGTAAGAATGCATCTCATCCTCCTGTCCTTTGAGAGTTTGTTATATCAAGTGAACTTGAAAGAACAGAGTACGAACTTGCGTAGTGAGGTATTCAGACACGGTCAAAATAAAATATGTTGTCAGGTTGTTTTAATTGTTGTAATGTAAAAACCCCCATAAGAAATGAATGGAAATAAGACAAAGAGCTAAATAAGTCATTCTTTTTCTCTCTAGTTCTCTTTATTATTAATAATATTCCTCTTCCCTGTCAGATTATCGTTCACATCTCCTCCCTCAGTTTTGCACCTAGGCAAATGAAAAGGTCTGAATGGCCACAAACGGCCACACACCTGGGGCATTCTCAGAATTTCCACACGGGCTTTGTGTGGTGCTGTGAGGCCACAGACCAACAGGAGGTGGTCCTGCTTTTGACCCACAACCCCATAGTCCAACCCATAGGCGTTTCTAGGCGACTTTTGGGTGCGCTGGAGCACCCTCAAATTTAATCCCAGCACCCCAAAAATGTAAGAGATTCAAAATAATTTCCTCCTTTTTTTTTAACAAGACAGAAAAGAGTCAAAACCGTACAGTACTTCGTTGAAACATAATATTTCAACAACAAAAATGCACCAGCAGCAATTGCTTTAAAATGTTAAAAAGTTACATTTTTCTTCCCTGGCCAGCAGCTCTCTGGGTGCTCTAAACCTCTGGTCCTAGAATCGCCCCTGGTCCAACCTTTAAATAGACCAGGATCATGTGACCATGCATTTTCAAAATAAAACGTCACGTTTTTTAAAAAATCACAATTGAAATCATTTTATAGGACAAGTTTCAATCAAACTATGTATAAATGTAAACCCTTTATAAGTCCCTGATTGTATTGTTTTTCTATTTGTCAACCTTTTAAACACTTTATGAATTCAAATCTGTATTGTTTTTTTGAAATATGTCTACACAAAATGAAATTTGTCTCACAAAGTTATGCCAAACTACTGTGGTTTTCGCTTTTCTATTTTTCACAGAACCATGTAAATGCAGTATGTACCCTTATAACCGTAGAATAACAATTTGCAAATGCAGAACTGCACATCTGCACGAGAAAGGCATGTGGTCACACAAGCTTTTAAACATGACTAACCTCTACAAGCACAACAAAGAATGAGATAGGTGACAAGTGCAGGTTTATTCAGCGTAAAGTCAGTGAAAGTCTGCTCATTGTTTCATACAGAAACACAAAAGTCCCATACTGACTCCTGCTGGTAACACTGAAATAATCCAAGCGCACAATACAGTGTAGTGTTGACTACACGTCAGATTAAGCAGTAGTATTTGACCATTGGGATTCATTTTAACACATTACAACCTTTTCAAAATTGAAAATACCATCAAAGGCGACCATGCCATGTGACATGACCGTGACCATGTGCGTTGGTACTAGTACCACATCATAGTCTCTCCCCCTCTCTTTGTTTCTCTGGATGCATCACACAGCCTGTGCAAAGGCAATTGAACACATTTATTTTCAGGAATTTAGAGAGATCCAGGACAAAAAGGACAAAAAGCACAAGCGGACAAGTGAAGAAAGATATACTCTAGGGACAGAGCAGAGTGCATCTGTTGAGGAGAGTCCTTTGGAGTACACTGTATATGTATCCCTGTATACACACACACACACACACACACACACACACACACACACACATAGATATAAAGAGAAAGGGCGAGAGAACTCCTTTGCAGGGGTGTATGTACGTATATATATATGTATATTTGTGTGTGTCTATCTATATATAAAATGTGTGTGTGTGTGTGTATACACACACATATATTTATATAGTTGTAGAAGATTTTCTTGATCTGTCTGAAAAAGTCAAAAAGCAAGAATGGAAAAGGTAGCAACACAATAACAAATATATACAACAATATCATAACATTATAATGTATATAATATATCAAACAATAAATATACTAATAGCAAGGACAGTTGCCAGTACTGTCCTCCTGGAGACCAGTGAATGTGTTGTGTGTGTTGTGGCTGAGAAACCTGCCTGTCATCTTTGTTCGCATGACAGTGGGAGGTTATAGAGGAAGGTGGGTGGGGACGTGTGTGTGGCAATCGAAGTGGAGGTATGTATGTGTGAGTGAGAGAGAGCTGGAGCTACTTGCTACACTGTGTTTCTTGTTTTTCCCAAATTCAACATGGGAGTGCCGTCATCTTTGTACTAAGGGGTGCTGTATAGTATCAGGATAGTTGTACACGTCCACTGACTGCACAGTGCTATGATCTCTAGTCAACAAAACAGTTCAAACCTACTCGTTTTTGTTCATTTGCGTTATGAGATGGTGGTGAGATATGTGATATAACACATGGCATCGCCAAAAGTAAGATGTAAGTTCCCAAATGTAAGTTCTCATATGTTTCCTAAAGACAAACAATGACAGAAACTGTGGGTTATGAACAACAGTCTAGGACTTCACTTTTGCTAACGGCTCATGAGTCTGGAGTCGACGTTTACGAAGCGCGTACCTGACAAAATCTGTTAGACATGGAAAACAATCTCTTCCTGACCACAGCTAATGCTGCAGTGCTGAGTCCGCGCTGTGTTTGTTCCCCACCCATGCAAAAGACTACGTAGCCGCATGCAGAAACAGGGAGTGTGTTAGGATCATTTATAGTCTGTTGGGTAGCCTGGTCTCCTCAACATCTACTCAACAACCATAGCTCACCTAGAAGCTATAAAATTCATGTAGAAAGAAATGATTGATGTTGTGCTCAACAAGTACAGATAGTTGCAAACAGCTGTACCCATTCACAGGGTTCTGCCTTGTGAGGGCGAGGATTTCACCTTTTTAGACAAAATTGTAACCATTTGTTGTGCCCGTACCAGCATGTGTGACAGTGACATTAAACAACTGACACATATTTATATCATGATTTTATGTGACGGACAGAAAACACACTTGAAATACATTTATATGGTTTCACTGAGTTTTAATGTGAAGTAGATGAAAAGACATATGTAGTACATTCAGGATGTAACTGTAACTGTGGCACAAAATTGCAACCATGTCTTGTGCACTCACCAACATATGACAGTGTCATTACTTGAAACATGTTGAAATATGATCTGCCTTGTCTCTGTGCATTGGCCGTTGTTTCTTTCGCTGTCTTGCAGAAACGTGTTGCTTTCTATGGTCGCCATGCATGCATAGCTCAAGGCCGAACACCAAACTGACCCCACTGACTTAAAGGCGCATTCACGGGAAGCCTGCGAGCGTGTGAGTGCTGTTCGATTGTCAGATCATCAAGTCAGTGAGTCAGTGAATGGGCCCTTCATGCGCCCTATGGCGAGTCAGCATCGATGCCAATTTACCGTAAGACAATTACCCACAATTCATTGCACTGTGAAGTTGTTCACATGGGGTGTCGATCATAATGCTGGAATGGTAAAAAAAAAGGAAAAAAGACTGTTCAGGGAACCTATTCCTCACACGTGCTGTGCGTGCAGGTAGGTTGTAAATCAAAAGTCAGTGTCAACAACATGCCGGTGTCAAGTGCTGCTCCATTCGTGACATCTGGAGCACTCGGACACTTTCACACTCACTCAAAGCTGACGTTTGGTGAAGCCGGGTATTTTCAGGGCTTCAGTCTTTAAGGGGGGGGGGTGAAATCGGGCCTTGCTGGTACTTGCTGGTTAATATGGTGGCTCCTCCAAAAACTACAAATAAAAGTCACGTGCCGCTGCAAGCCGTGACATAACCACTTCACTCTCAATAGCGCCACCCAGGGTATAGGAATATACTCGTCAGCTCTGCATCAACCCCATTACCTGGGCCCATTATGCTTTGACCTGCTGTGCGGTGTGACCTATCAGGCTGACCTTTGATGGGTCAGTTGGACAGATTAAAGTAATTCATGAAGCGCGGCAGCACTGCAATAAAGTAAATATACTGTCAAATAATGAAAAACATTATGAAATCATTAAATAAATAGTGAAATAAGTATATTTTGGGATCTTATGTATCATAATACTTAATATTTAAGTATTTTACATCAAATGAATTGCCATTTAAGTTAAGGAACCACTAAATAAAACATGTAATTAAGTGACAACCTATTTAATTGTTTAATGGTACCTATGATCAGTTTATGAGGCATTTCAGTATTTATTTAAAAATGTGTTTATTTCTTTATTTAATTTTGGCACTTCTAGTGCTCCATTGACTCCCCACAGCTCCGTGGTTCAGTGGTCCCATCTGTTTCACAACGAGTCACGCCTGGGATCCAGGGCTTGGGCGAAAATCAAACTCAAGACTGAGCAACCTTAAATCTAAACACAAATCTAACGCGGTGTTCGACCGCACAGGTCCCATACGGACAAACAAATGATTATTAGAAACCGCGTGAACTACTCTCGACGAAGGTGGCCTGGTCCACCTGTTTGCATGTGCGTACTTGGGCTCGGCGGTGGACGTGCCCGAGGCCGATAATGAAACGCTCTCGCACCGTGAATCCGGCCCAGACCCCGCCTCCCCTCCGCCGCTCCCTCCATACTTAACCCGGGGCGCCGCCCACATCCACCCGTGGCCGAGACTGAGGCGGAGGTGTGCGCCGGTCGGATAGAGCTCTACCTGCTGCCCCAGAGGCTGTGCTGGCTCTGCGCTCCGGCTGGATCCTGTGTGCTGTCAGGATGTCCCCGTCCTCGTCCCCCCGCTGCTTCACGGAGAGGGAGGTGTCCCGGCACTGCACCGCCGAGTCCTGCTGGGTGCTGCTGGGCACCCGGGTCTACGACGTGACCGCCTTCCTCAAGATGCACCCCGGGGGCGAGGCGCTCATCCTCCGCCGCTCCGGGAAGGACGTGAGCCGGGAGATCGAGGGCCCGCCGCACCGGCACTCCCAGAACGCCCGGCGCTGGATGGAGCAGTACTACATCGGGGAGCTGAGGAGGGACAGCGGCGGAGAGGATGCACAGGTGTGTGCGTGTGTGTGGGGGTGAGACAGAGAGAGAGGGAGGGAGGGAGAGAGAGAAGAACCTGTTGCTGTGCATATACGGTGTCGTCGGGTTGTCTGTTTCTTTGCCTCGCTTTGCCAACTGACAGGTCTCGATATTTGCACAGTGTTAACAGTCTGTATGCGACTATGCAACGGACTGCTGGTTTCCAAACGCCCGCCGCCTCCCTCCTCGAAGAAGTTGCCTCTCTGGAGGTGCAGGTGTAGGAAACTGAGGCCCTGGCCCGGGCTGTGGTCCCTGAGGGTCAGCCAAGCACACCTTTTCCCAAATGTTTCTAATCCACCAGTACATTTTGGAGCGTGTTGAGCCGTTTCCCCGACACTTAAGAGGCGACCTCGGAGGGGCAAGACTAACCTCACCGGTTTCAGCTTTATTTTGTGATCTGATGTCTTCCATACCACTCGACCAGCCACCGGAGCAACCGTGAAAAGACCGAGACACTGAAGGAAAACCGATAGGGGTTTGTTGATTGCGAGCGGCAGGTGTATAACTGTCTCCCCGCTCGACTTTGCCTTGTGGTCCCGCGTGAAACACGCACCTACCACCGGAGAGAGGTTCACGCTCGGCAGTATCGATTATAGAGGTTACATGACAGGGAGAAGCTTGCTTGTGTACTTTTTGTTTTTTTTGCAAGCAGGAGGCGGAGAGGAGTAGAGAGGGAGGGGTGCACAGGTGATATGGTAGGTCTGTGGGGGTGGGGTGGCTGTGTGTGTGTGTGTGTGTGTGTGTGTGTGTGTGTGTTTGGGGAGAGGTCAGCAATGTTAATGAATGATTCAAGAAGAAGAGGGAGAGAGAGGGGGGGAGAGAGAGAGAGAGAGGGGGAACTGGTTTGTCTTGTCCGAGGACGTAGGTGACTGCAAGCGGGGAACATTTTAGGAAAAACTAGAAACTTTCCATTACTTGTTGTTACACGGATCCACACCCAGCTCTAGGCTCTGTGTCCTGCTGTGTGTGTTCCTCTGCCTGCTGGGAGGGTTAAGCAAAGAGGCTTTGCATAAATCTCTTAACAACAGAGTTGACATTTACATGGTTTGCCCACCTTTGTGCGCGAGGGTGTCCGTTTGCCTCTAGGTTGCACTGTCCCCTCTCCTAGGCACACCGGGAACCTACTGCAGGATTCTCCCATTTTACCGCCGCGTTCAGCTCCAATGCGGCAGGCGCGGCCTCGTGGCAGGCTCTGTGTGATGGAAACAATCCTGGACTCTCCCGAAAGATCAACTGAAATAAATGAGCTCTCCCTCTGCCCGACTGGGTAACACACCCACTCTGAGGCTCGCGGTCAGATGTGACAATGGAGATCACGGGGCAGATTGGAGCTCACTGACTGAGTCACCACAACATTCCATTATTTGTCCCCCAGGTGTGGCCAAACAGTAAAAACAATGCTTCCTTTTTCTTCCATTTCTTCAGGCAAAGTGAAATGCCCACCGGTCTGGCACCACCCGGCTTTTCCATTTGGTACGGTACCTGGTACCAAGTCCCGGGTATCAAGAGACTATAATATGTCCTACACATGCAAAACCCAGCGTGTTTTTAACCCGGGCATCACAATGTCTTTCATGCAAGTTGCCATGGTTTCTGCAAACACACTGGTCTGCTGACAAGATGCAGGCACACCAGGAACGCTGATATTTCTACATGTCTTGTTTAGCTGCAGGAGGAAAGTGCAAATGTTGAAACGACCCCAGACTTTGTTCTTTAAGATTTGCCTCTGATGGATTATCAACCGGCAGCCCGTTCCGGCGTAGACACTGACCGTAACATTCAGTCACACAACCTGACGCATAATACGTATTTACGTATTTACTGGAATTGCACACATTCGCACTAATCCTTCCCAGCTTCTATCAGTTGACAGAAAACGCTGAAAGCACAGCTGAGCTGCACCTCGGAACTTGTCCTGCTGTCGACAATAACCACAAATTACCGATGATGTCATGGTGTTGGCCAGCAAGCTGCCAGGCTGTCAATCATTGGGGAAGGCTTCAAGAATCCATCGCGGGCCGTCCCAAACTTAACTGGAAACGCGATTGAGGTTGCGGAGAAAACGTTGCAAAATGTAACTCGGCGGGCTTTAGGACCCAGCCGCAACTGCCACCGATCGGGTGACAAGTGATCTTTATTGATACAGTGCTGCACGTACAGTACGGCTCGAGGGCGTGAGGTGCAGCCTACACCTTTCCCAGACACACTTCAATTTGATTCCAACTCTGTCTCCCTGCCTGCAATCGGCTGTATGCCCCTCTTCGCCCTCCATAACCGGCATCGGTTCACGAGGCGCGTCTTGATGCCCAATTCCAATTATTTTTACACAAATCTGACTTTGTTCGGCTGTTCACATTGCTATTCAAATGTGACCTGTATGTGACTCCTGCGTTAACGGCTCGCGGCCCCGAAGGGACGCACGGACATAGCTCTATTGTTTTGGTCAGTGATTTGATTACATATACACACATAGCCCAATTACACAGTAGTGGCAATGCACGGTGTAGGTAGAATGTGCTCTGGTGGTGTGGCTTAAGTTTTACCCGTGGATAGGTTTGTATCATCGCATTGGTTTATACCCTAAAGCGTGTTGCTATTTTTCTGTCAGGTAGTTTGATAGTTAGTTCGTAGGAGTTAGATGGTTTGAATCTGGTAGTTTCACAGTCATTGGATGGTGCTGGAGGTGTCAGTGAAGAGGGAGGACCCACCAGGACGGTCCATCAGGCATACATGCGCGGGCATTTGGGAGCAGGTTTACAATCAAACAAAGAGGCTGTTTACATTGACAACAGTCTCAACGGGCTGTTGATGAATGCCGATTGCCCCCATTTATTGACACTTTGTTTTCAAATGAACTGTTTCTTAGCTTTCCTAACATGCAATACCTTTTTTCTTTACATTTGTGCTGATCCAGATCGTCTTATGTGTATTTGTTGCCGACTGTTGCTTGCATTATCTAAACTGGGATATCGACGGCTTCACTTTTTTCCTTTCGGGTCGGCCCATCTGTCAGTTGACATCGTTACGCTGACACGGCATAGGAACACAGCTGTCCTACACAACAATGTTAATTAGAGGCACCCGCCGTCCTCGAAAACGTAGTCATCCGTGGCGTGATGTTTTTTGGGTTGTTACACTGGTTGTTGTTGTTGCTGCTGCCGCCTTTGTTGACGCTCGTGCATTTTGCTCCTCTTGAGCTGTGGTAGATTGTAGTGGAGTAAATATGACGTTTTTTTTGTCTATTGATTAGTCAAGAGATGGGTGAGCCAGTCAGAAGCAGAGATTGCGTTGTGTACACAGCGCGCGTACAGAGAGGCCGTCGACTTGTCGACTTTTCTGTTAATGCCCACCCACGGACAATATCGGTATACCCGCTTGGTTGCTACTTGGCGGGCTGCAGATTCAGACACTGTTCTGTCTACTGTTCTGTAACCAACGTATTGAGTACCGTTCAATTTGGGGTGGTCCAGGTTTTAATCGGTGCCCCTTCATAGCTTCATAACTGCCGACTTAACCTTTCAGCACCTCGTATTATCAAGAACGGATCATCCTAGAAGCATCGCCCAAGCGTGTCCATTTCTCTCCAAAGTAAATAGAGAGGCACTACTTCATGCCTTTATTGGGCTAGATTACCGTGATACTCTCTCTCTCTCTCTCTCTGGTCTTCTTAAAAAGAATATTGCATGATTACAAGTACATTCTAATCTTACTAATTCATTATGTACTGCTGATACCGTTGCTCATGTTACACCTGTTTTCAAGTCAGCAAGTATCCATCAATCTTAAGATAATTTTATTGGTTTTTAAAGCTCTTTATGGTCTTATATAATGCACGAGGCATCCAGAGCCCTCAGGTCTTCGTATCCCTAAACTTTGATCACAGAGCACACCTGCTTTTTATTGTTGTGTGCTGTGGCTTTGCAAAAACCTTCCGTGTGGACAGTTTTAAAACCAAACTAAAGACCTGCCTGTTTGTAGCTCGGTTTAATGGCTTAGTTTTATCCAGTCTTTGTTGTTTCGTCGCTGCAAATTGCCATTTGTCTACCCCCCAGGGTAGAGGGTACATGCCAATTTGTTCATTTGTGTGTGGCATGGCTTCTGTTTTGTTTTCCTCGTTTGCATAAAGCATTATTTTACAACCCTGCTGCTCGGGGAAACCTGTGTGGCTGTGCGCCTCCCCCTTCAACACACCCGGTTCAAATGAGTGCCCCGTCATCAGGCCTCTGCAGAGCTCCGTGTTCAGCTCGACGAGCTCAATGACTGGCCCATCAATGCAGTCGGGCGCGACGGAGGAGGAAACGTGCAAAAGAATGACCTATTGATTGTCATGCTGTGAGACAGGACCGCTCATAAATTCCCGGTTATGGTCCATGCGAATTTGCATGATATCACCGTACATAATACTCTTAACGGTAAACGTGTTTGCCGACACAGCTAGTTTGTTTTTGGTCCTGGCTTTCGCGCTTCTCCTTCAATGCCGAGCCGAAGTGTTCAAGACAAATCAGAATGTTTCTGTTGGCATCGGGTACAAAACTTGCTTGAGGTTTTCGCTCAGGCCGTCCCATCAAGTAGAAACCGGAGGACCAGAGGAACCCTTCAGCATGGATTCCTGTTTGTCAGTGTCAGTCAGTGGTCTAGCCGTGCGCTTTCATAACTGTACGCATTTCTCCTTACGGTTTGACAGGGCCGCTTATCATGGGAATCAGTGTGCCAGCCATGGGTGCACCTTTGTTTGCTCGCTGCTTTGTGTTTAAGTTGAGACATCCTGCGTGCCTCTGGACAGGACATAGAATGTCGCTGCCGCGTCCCCGCGCATTCCCCTACAATTGTTTCAGTCACTTAGCGTGTCACCCTCCCTTTCTACAAATGCGACCTGTGAGGTGCGAAATGTAAATGAGTTCAGCGTGGACGGCTTACGTTGAGGACAATGCAGCCGTGCGGCGATGAATTTCAGTCGAAGCGCGCACGGGTTGTGCAATGAATGGAATGCCATGGGTATGATGTGAATGAGTAAGTGCAGGGCCTCGGGCCCTCTCGAACAAGACTTGAGCACAACCGTTAACAGAACGAAACTGTAGGGCGTAGCCTACGAGAAAGATGGATTTTCGGGACCGATTTTTTTAGAAACATCAAATGACTGTGAAAAGTGCATAAGGGAGCGAGGAGAGGAAGCGGAATCCAGCATGTGGGTGAAGATATTGGATGTCGATAAGTGAGGTGGATGGAATGCTGGGAGGTGGCCTGGTCAGGCAGCTGTAGCCCTGGAATGCTTGCTCTCAGCTACATAGATCCCTTTTGACACAGTTTTCTGTCATCCATGAGGTAGAAGAGGAGCTTAAAGACTTGCTACTGTAAACACCAGCTATTCATTACAGTCGGTGCTTACGTGTAACTGCTAATGACTGACGTTAGTAATAGAATAATGAAGTTTAGAGTCTTTACTCTGACAGGCAGGGACAGACGGTCATGAAACACAGGAGCAGGAAGGCGAGTGAACGGCCGATTCAAACTGCCCAGGGGCGCTGCACGCCAGCGCCAAGCTGTTTAAGTGAGTCGCCTTCTTCTCCAGCTCACGAGTGCTTCTCTGAGCTCATTGCTATAGTGATACGCACACAGTTTGCCTTTGCTGCCATGGACACTGCCAATTAGCGCTCAGGCGCAGGCCTCGGGTGGCCTCCTCGTCACCACAGTAACACCTGGAAGCGAGAAAGGGGGCCATTTGGAAGGGGAGTGGACTGTCAGTCACAGGTATTACGGTCCAACATGTTTCGAAAGGTAATGCATTTTTACAGAGTTCTGGCAAAGCGGCTTCCAGATCTGTCCGCTCTCGGCTCGTTTCTCATCACTGCGCTATATTAACTACATTGCTGAGGTTGTTGAAGCTTTAATTAAGCTGTTAAAGTTCCAGGAAAGGCCAACTACTGCCCCAGATAACCTGTCCCGGAAAGCCTAGAAAATAAGTGATCGCTTTTTCTGTCATGGAAAATGCATGGAAAATTGAGGAAAATGTTGCGCAAAATCCGGAAATGCACATATTCCATCTAGACTGCATGGAAATGTTGGTAATTTGTTTGTAAAGATGTTGTATTGGCTCCATAAGTGGAAAAAACGGCATTTTTGCATTGAGAGCGAAATCCAAAATACTGTAAAAAGCTAATATTCTGATAGTTTCCAAACATCATCCACCATGACTCCAAAATTCATTCACTGTTTTAAATGAACAATGGAAATATATTGTAAAAATTTGCAAGTACCGTATATGGTTTCCAAACAGTTTACGGTCAAACATGTTGATGCACTGTAGGCTCAATCCTTGATGTATCAAAAATGTGTATGGTTGTTTGTATGTCCGAAGATGCTCTGTACCAAGGCTGGTGTCAATGGAGAAAAGAACACAGATATCTATCTTTCTTGTTGGCTACACCCTCCAGTTTCACGAGTGACAGAGTTTATTTCAGTTCCTATTTTCAGTTTCTACAGCATGGCACTGCACTTCGGCGAAAGTTGCAAATCCACAGCAGATATGGTTGTCTTGTTGTGAATTTTCAAAATTGTGAACTCGCTGTGCACCCGCCCACCCTCACACAGGACTACGGACCTGTATTTTGCAGCTGAGGCAGTCTGACATGGGACTTTGGGCAAATTGTGGTCACATTTCGCACATGGGAAGTGGGATAAAAAAAAAGAAAGAACAAGAAAGAAAGAAGGAACATGCAGCAGAAACCTAGCAGCTCAGGCTGTGCGGCGCCTGACTAAACGAATCTTTTATTTTCATGTTGAAATAAAGACGGCCGCGCCACCGTACGTTTAACATTTGACTCTCTGCATTCTGGCCCCGCACACTGGACGGCATGAAAGTTAGAGGTGCGAAGTATTTTTCTGTTTGCAGGCAAGGTAAAGCAAGTTTATTTTTTACAACGCCACTCTCATACGAGGCAATAACAGTTATGGCCTCGGTTTTATTATCGGGCAGTGACAGAATAACAGGCTGCAACAGTGCATCGCTATATAAAATTGAAAGAAGCAAACAAAAACAAACAGCTGCCCAGTGTGTTTCACTTAGGGCTACTCAGAGTCACGTTTTCTGGACGTTGCCCACTGCCGCTGATCGGCCCCACAATGCAGGGCTGTTTGTCTTCTTCACAGTTGGAGAGTGTATGTTGTCAAACCAAGTTCTTGGGGAGAATGAGAAACCAGTCATTTCCCACCAGACAATAGGATTGTTGTGGTAGAGTGGACTAGAATATTATATTTGTCCCAATAGGGAAAAAGCTCCAGTTTGTTATATTACATCCCATTAGTGTGCAGATATTACCACAGCTTTAGACGGGGGAAAAAAACCATTGTGCAAAATTGTTGGTGACAAAAAGTAATGGGGACAAAAAATGATGATGGGCAAAACTATGACTACAAACCCTAACCTTAACTAATCCTAACCCTAACCCTATGAGTGTAAGCATACCAAGGACTCTGTTTTTCCCTCCTTTTTATAAACTGGCTGGGTATACAGGAACATTCTCCCTGAGTTCTGCCCCCATTATACAATGCACAGTGGCTGTAAGCAGTACTCAAATTGTTGTCATGGGGGTGGGGATTTTTTCTATGAAGTCCAAGGTGGCCGAAACTTAAGCTAACTCAAAAATCCAACAAGAACTCATACACCGAATGGGTCGGATGTCCGTTCTTGCTAATCTAGTGGTTTTGCTAGCCTGTATCCTCGTTCAGTTGCGTGCCAATGTTCACCTTCCCAAATGCTGACAGTCTTAGACAGTTGTCCATGTGTCATTTTTAAATTCCGGGGATGACACACGCCTGTAACTCTGATTCTGCACAATCTGGCAACCAACTTAAGACACCAGATGGTGAGAGGGAGGCTCATTCTACGAATTCCGCCCTGAACAATAGAGTTTGTCACCGTCCTATGACACCCGTGGATTCGCTCCTTGCATAAGGCCGTCTTCTTTGCCAGGGCGAAAGGAGTCACCTCTGCCACCCTCGACGTGACTCTGGACGGGACCCGAGTGCGTGACGGGGCGATCTCACGCTAAACACGATGACTCTCGGCAGACAACCCTGTGGCTGTAGCTCAGCTAAGATCACCCACGACAAAGTAATCGACATCATTTCCAGCGACATATTCCCGTTGTCAGTCTGCTAATGATTACCTGAATATCACAGTGAGGCGGATTCATCACTTATTTTGTCGTCGACTTATGTGGGCGCTTCCTCAGGTTGAGGCCTTTCAGCGCTATGCCCTGTCATACCATACAAATGTTGCGCCGTGCTCTGTTTACGTCGAGCTGCGTGAAATGCAGCCGCGCCTTTGACCGCTCCCGGCTCGCCACGATTGCTGAAGTGCCCCCGCAGTCTCGAGACGGGCGGGCGCTCCCGTGGTCTTGCCACACAGCATGTACAGTAGGCGCCCCTGTGGTCACATCATATTCACGCCCGCTCTCTTGCATGCTCTCCAGGTCATTTCGGGTACAGAAATTTGGCCCTGATCCATTTTAAATGAACCAATACGTAGCAGTGAGTTTGTACCAAGAAACGGCATCCAGGTGTTTCGGTACCCAACCGCACCAGTTATGTTGCGGTTATGCGCGTTGCGTTATTTCAGGCCCTCCCCAGACCTCAGCAGCGTTGTCGTTTTGCTGTGGCTGGCCTTTTCCCTCCTCCTTTCTCCCTGCGGCTCCCTGTGAGCTCTATCCCTTTCTGACCACGCTCTCTTGGTCGGCACAGTGTTCTCCTCACAGAAACTGACGTAGCCTGCGATGCGGCACCGGGGGTCGGGCTCATGATGGCCTCCCGCGGGGCCCTCCCACTCGGAGCAATCCCCAGATGTGCCACGGGTGTCTCCTCACTCCGTGTTCCTCACGTGCTTGTTGGTTGGGAGTTGTCTCGTCACCACAGGTATGCAGGCAGGGTCGGTGTGGATGATTTGTTTTCGTCCTTGCCATATGCATGCGGTCATGTTCTCTCTGGCGTGGGACTTCGCGTATGCAAAAATTGCAACGAATTGTGTGATATCAGTTCGACATTATATTGATAAATGCATTGAACACTGTAATGTGAAGAAAGTAGTAGCAGAAAAAGTTTACTTTTTATAGGACGGTAGCTTTTTTGTAGGACGGGCCAGAGTCACACAGTTTGTCACTCATTGACGTCTCCAATGGACAGAAATGAGGACTGGTTTTGGTCATGCTTCATGTGCGGTAAATAGTCATTTCCCCTTCACAGAAACGCTTGACGAACATTTTGTATGATGTCAACGCTGGTTCTTTGAATGTTGGATTTAGCACGGCCCGCGCTGAATCGGGTTTTGTTGATCAGAGATAAAAACCGCAGAGATACGACGTTCATTTATTACCGGTAACATGCCGCTTTCTGTACAAACTGCCCGACGACACGCACAGCCTTTGATTCTCGCACTCGCACACTCTCTCTCCCTCACACACACACACACACACACACACACACACACACACACACACAAAACAAGCACAGAGAAAGAGAGCAGGGTGGAACCTCAAGTCCTGGCCATTCAGGTCTGACTGGTTCTTTTAGTCAACGGGAGACAAGCGATCTTATTATCTAGACACGCATGCTCACACACACACACACACACACACACACACTTTATTTCTCTTTCTCACACGCCCCGACACAAACTGTTCAGACTGTACATTTCATTGATTTGACCCGAGACGTTTGTGCTGGGTCGTTTACCTCCGTTTGAAGGCTCCGTCTGATCATGACCATGACACTTGATGTTTAGCCAAATGGTGTCTCGTGGTGTCTGTCCGCCCTGCTTCACCTGTGGCCAGATTAGCGTCGGCAAATGAAATGGTATACTGAAGGTCACGAGCTGGTGGTTTTCTTTTCCAGCCTTTTCCTCTCGTACCGTTCTGCTTTCTTCATAACCCATTTCTAGAATTGGGGGGGGGGGGGGGGGCTGTTAAAGATCCCCTCGGCTGTTAAATATTCATGCGGCCCTGCTGTTTTCTCGTGTAACCAAGTGTTTTGCATGTTGGAAATGTACAGTATGGTTCTCTTTCACATAGGATAGCCACAGAAGATAGTTGTGGTTCAGGGGCAACACGGCTCTCTTCCCTGCCCCAGTGCAGGGTCAGGAACTAGTTCCCGAAACCAGGGACTAGTTCATGAGAGAATTTGATTCCAATTATTTGTTTGCAGTGTTTTATTTATACATATTCAAACTGAGTGTACGCACAAAAAAAAGATTTTGCATGCTGGAATATAGAGAAATTGCTTGGCGAAGAGCCATGGCCCCAGACTTGGAGGTTCCGATTCACGTGCCACCCCCTTCACACTTGGCTAAGAAAGACCATGCCAGTGTGAGATGAGCGGGACCAGCAGGACCAAGTCATCTGCAAAGAGCAGAGGTGGAATCCCAAGGCCGCCAGACCTGACACCCTCCACCACTTGGCTGTGCCTTGAAATTCTGTCCATAAGAACTATGGCGACAAATGTCATCCTTGGTTCATCTCCTCTCCAGTACCCTGGCCCGGCCGATCCCCAGGGCAGAAGTCAGCTGCCCGTAGCCCTGGAGATGCGAGCCACATGAACAAAGGGCTACGGTCACCAGTGTGCATCCTTTTATGTCTTTCTGACAATGAAAATGCGAATGCAGTGTGCTGCAGACGGTCGCCCGAAGTTTTGAGTACTGATTTCATCACATCTGATCTCTTGAGGTTTTTTGGCATATGCAAAGTGTACAGGGATGCTAAAGCTGCTGCCCTCCCAATACTGTCTCACAACCATTGTCTGTAGCCCTAATCCTTCATTTTCTTTCATTTACGTTCACGTTCGTTTATCAAGGCAGCTTAGCTTCGCCGCCATGCAAACTTTAGCTTACGTCTTCACACCCCCGCCGCTGGCGAGCATGTTCTCAGTGACTATGCCAAAGCGGAACTCTGGTCTCGGTGTGACATTGACGTGCTGCCCCCCGAAAAGTCACAACATCGCACCCTGCCCTTCCTGCGGTCTGTGACTGCGAGTCGCAGAACCGGCCGTCTTGGCCTTTCCTGTTTTTTGTCATTTCTATTTTGTGAATTTGTCGTAGCGCACTCCGCCGACAGAGGCCGGGCTGGGGAGCGACATTAAGGAGATCAAATCGTACGTTTAAAATCACACATCGTTCATTTATGCACGTTCGTGTTGCGCCCGCGCGTAATCACGGTCTCTTGCAGGTCTCCGCAAGCCGTCTTCTCCTCATTGCTTCTTGAGGCTCTTTTGAAGCGGCCCCGCGGTTCACGATTTAGGTCGTGGTCTCGGCGTTGCTCCTCTAAATCTCTTACAGGCGTAGCCAACCTTTTCTCAGAAGAGAGGAAAACGCACTTTGTTGCTTGGCTGCTTGGTAGCGACAGTAAGCAAAAGAAGATCCGGAAAAGGTCACGTGAATTTGTTGCTTTGTGGCCAACGTCGCGCCGTTAGTCTACGGCGAGCAAAGGAAGATCTTGAAAAGATCACATGGAAAGATAGACCATGTTTACATAGAAATACCACAAGAACCACCGGAAGCGTGACTTGTGACAAATTGGTATCTGGTTTGTGCACACTGCCAGTCAGTGTCGTCGACTTCCTCATAGCAAAGCTGTGCATGCGCCTCTGCCCTGCCAAAATAAATGAAACTAACTAAAAACTGCTCAGAGGCACGGTGAATTGTAGATCTGTTCTTATAGTTTTTGTTCGTATAGTTTTTTTGAACGATCTTTTGAGCGACCCGGCCTGAAAAAGGATGATTTCATGGATTCCGCCTGCAGCCACAGTGCAGCAGATTTCGCTTCATGTTAGACCCTGGTCAAACACAAGGGATTTCAATCACCGGCTGATCTGCTGTAGGTAACCGTATACGTTGCAAAAAAAAGGGCCAGCTAAACTACAACTACTAAAACTTAGGAAAAGGTACCCCAAAACGAGTGCAATCTTTCTGCATGGACGGATAACTTCGCTTGACAAGACTTGGTGAAATCAGATGGTCGCTTATAACTTGTCGCTTGTTAGGTTGAAATGAACGCCTAAAATAAGAGATGAACTCTTGAAATAAGATAGATTATCAAACACTTTTAAAAGCCATTAAGTATTGAAAATCAGCCTGGTTTCAGGCAGGTTCTTCCTTTCCGGAGCAGGATGAAAAAGACCACAGTATTTCATAGATTACAATAAGACACCTTCTGCTGGTAGTCCGTTTGGCGCAAATAGAAATCCCTAATCACACTACTGTCGCAATCTTTTAACAATGCGTCCCGGTCTGTTTTGGTTTTTCCATTTTCTCTGAGGAAAGAGATCAGCGTGTCAAGTTTTTGTTTTCCTGTACTTCATTATTATTTCATTCCATAAGCATTTCATGAGTGTGGAAATCAGAATGGCATTTTTTTCCCTTTTTGTGAATCGTTTTGTCAACGTTCATAAGCCTTTTCAACATGTGACTTGAAACCAGTTCTCCTCAGCACACGGGGCGGGGGGGTGTGACCGTGCATGTGTGCGGCGGGGCGTGTGTGTGTGTGTGTGTGTGTGTGTGCTGGTTGTACTGGGCCCCGTACTGGTTGTACATGGGGCCCAGAATTTGGCCCTACAGTAAGCAAAAGAAGATCTTGAAAAGATAACAGAAAAGATCACAGATGTTGGCATTGATATCGCACAAGATCCACTGGAGGCGTGACTTGTGACAAATGAGGCTCAAGTTCGGACTCATTGCGAGTCAGTGTTGTTCACTCCCTCACCGCAAAGTTGTGCATGCACCTCTGTCATGCCGAATTCAATCAAACTGAAAACTGCTGAGAGGTATTACATTACATTACATGACACAAATTACATGTTTGTTTTTTTGGTGATCTTTACGTGATGACGTTGGGTGTATAATGTACCAAAAGGAGGAATTTGAGGGTAGACCAAAGTGCAAAACCAGAAAGCACACTTACCGATGCCTGACTTGCTCGCATACTTGTTTTGGTCTGTCCTGATTGGACGGCACAACCTGACATCAGGTTTTGCACAGGTCTCACTGAAAAGCATGTGAGATCTCGTCGGGGGGGGGGGGCTGGACCCCTATAGCTCACGTTGTGCAACTTTGGTTCACCATATGACGTATGACACTGCAAGGATGTTCTGATATGTGCAACAGCATAATATATATAATTAAGCTTGAATTGAATAATATGCCACCTTTAAGTAACATCCCCATTCCCAATCCATGGGGTTTAATATTGTATGGGTCCACCCTTTGCAGCTATAACAGCTTCAGTTCTTCTGGAAAGGTTTCCACAACTGTAGGAGTGTGTTTATGGGAATTCTTGTCCACTCTTCCAGAAGCGCACTTGTGATGTCATACACTGATGTTGGATGGGAAGGCCTGGCTGTCTGTCTCTGCTCTAAATCAACCCAAAAAGTGCTCATCAGGTTGAGCTCAGGTCCCTGTGCTGCCCAGTCAAGTTCATCCATACCATAGTCTCTCGTCCATGTCTTCGTGGACCTCGTTTTGTGCACTGGTGCTCAGTCATGTTGGAACAGGTAGGGGGCATTCCCAAACCGGTCCCATAAAGATGGGAGCCTGGAATTGTCCTCCATCTCTTGGTATTCTGGAGCATTTTTGAGGTTCACTGGAATTAAGGGGCCGAGGGGTAATGGCATGACTGGGCTTGTTGCACAGGTGTTATCCTGTCGCCGTGCCACGCTGGAATCCACTCAGCTCCTCAGGGCGACCCCTTTTTTTTTTTCCACACATTTTTGCAAAAACACTGTGCGCGCCTACGCGCTTGGACGGGTGAGTGAAGACTTTCGCATGTGGTGTTAATGTAGCGTACGCTGAATTCTTAAATACCGCCTATTAATGGCTGCCATGGACAGAATTCGTTTGAATTTGTGCGACATGGCGGGACGCTGATGCCTGATGGAGATGGTGTGTCAGTGATTGGCTGGTCTCATCCCCGCGTTCATAAAACCGAAAGACCGTCCTTATAAACCTCTGAGGCTTGAGCGGTAGCATGGGTGGTAACATGGGGGGGGGGGGGGGCCAGGTCCGGGACGGGTGAGGACCAAGGAAGAACGAAGAGATCGACGCCGTCTGGAGCCACCAATTGGAGGCGCGGGGGGTGAAAACTCCAGCTCTGGCTGCAGGCGCCCAGGACGACGGCCTGGACCGCTCTAATGTGTAAAGAAAAAGACTCCCAGTGGGCTGCACTTCCGGAGGACGTCCAAACCCCTTCAAAGTCCACGAACCCCCTCAGCGCTTTTTCAGCGCTCGGCCCGTGGCGGCCGGAGGGAGCGCGCCTCGCTATCGGCACTGCGCCGGGCTAACCCCGGGGTTGACACGTCTTGCGCAACCGCGCGCAACCCGGCGAACAGCCGACGAACCGCTTTTTCGGCCGCTGGACGCGGCGACCTCTCCTCGGGGATGATTAGATAAAGCGCCGCGTCTTATCTCAGGTGGTGAGAGGGGCGTGTGTTCGCCCCGGCACTGCGCCGACACCCAAGTTTGCTGCCTCCTCAGTCGCACGCCTGGTCGCGGGGACAGTTGCAGCAATTTAGCGATATAAGCGATATAATCTTGTCTGGTTCGATGACGACTGTGGCGAGCTCGTGTTTTTCAGTTGGAGGCTCTGCGTTCCCGTTGCCGTTGCCCAATGCACCACGCCCGGAGGCTTGACTGACGGCCGTGGAGCCCGTGCAACCTTTGCCAGGACTATCCCGTGTGTAAAAGTGGGGCGAGGCAGAGGACGGCGCATTACTCATGTCGGCATCGGTGGCTGCTGCTCAGGGCGTGACTGCAAAACCAATACGATGTTCTCGCCTCCTGACGGCCATTCTAGGCTTTTCTTCCGGCTCTGCCTTTGGGTCGCCCCCCCACTCCCCCTCCCCCGTCCACCCAGATGCCAAAAACCGCCTCAGCTGAGCACTCTCGGCCACTGCGAAGGAGCAGTGGCTCTACTTTGAGACCCACCCGAGCTCCTCACCCTATCTAAGGCCTGAGGCCTCAGGCCCTCTCTGAGTCCAGCCCCTCCGCAGACGTAACTCGCTTCGGCTCACTTCAGATTCTTCATCCGCCACTCATGACTGTAAGCGAGGGCTGGGAATGAGGGCTGGGGGGTGGGGGGTGTAATATTGCCTGTGCAGGTGTTGAGTTCCCATGCGTCTTTGTGCGCGTGTCCGCGACCAGCGAGCAGCTGATGAATATTTCACTGGCCCGGGCGGGAACCCCGCGGCGGCACACTCGGCGGAGGTTCCGTGGCGTCGGATTCCGCATTCAGTTGGGTCATTTTGAATTTCGCTGTCCTCTGTCATTTGAGCGAGAGCGTGCGCGCTTCCGATTGGAGGACGCAACCCCGAGCAGCTCTATCGTGTTCACATATTCGTAAACGTGACTCTACTATAGACAGCCACCACATAGCCCTGTGAATGATACGCTCATCGGAGTACAATGTTAGTCCGGCAATCATGAGGACATTTTTTACCTCTCTGCCCTTATCAGAGTGTTCCTGGTATCTGGAACCATTATAACCCTACCCACATTTGCTCACCGTTTCCATTCGCCTCCTGGGTTTGACAAATTGAGAAATTATGAGAGAAAACTAATGAATGTGTGCGGAGGGGCTGTCCTGGCTGAAACCGAATCACCAATTTCATGTGAGAGAATTTTAAGTTCGCTTGAGACGGTTCAAAAGACAAAGGCAATTTCAAGTGAATCCAGCTCACTCGATGGTCGATGCGTGATGTGACCAAATAATAAATCTCAGTCCTTTCTCGTTAGATCCTCAACATGAATACTGAACACAAATCTGTCACGTTTTCCGGCGTCATGGACAGAGACCAGAAAAGGCTTGGTTGTAATTGTCTGGACATCACATGCGATATGAGCTCTGTCCTATATATGATGAAACATGATGACGCGCTTCTGCCCGTGAGTCATTCTGATGTCCGCCGTGTGTCGCGTTGTCAATTGCAGACACTGAGAGAGAGGAGGACAACCTGTGACCAGACAGAGGGAGAGAGGACAGAAAAGGCAGCAGGCCAGAGGGGTAAAGAAGAGGACAAGAATGCCCTATTCAGCTCGGTGGACCTGGATAAGGTGAGTGTGAGAGAGTGTGTGTGTGTGTGTGTGTGTGTCCCACAGAGTCAACAGCCGACTGGGCATTCACCCTGCACCATTCCAAAGGGTTCCCTGTTTGTTTGGAGACAAAGTTCTCACAATGCAAGGTGTACAGGCGATGTAAACATGCATAAGACTGATGCACGCTCTAAATCTCTGCTTCAAACGCGATCTCGCTCAGGCGAAGGGAACATCGTCCTCGTCTTTTGTCTGTCCACGGAAGCATAATCAGCACCGAACCGGCCTGTAACCACGTACTCACTGTCTCGAGAGGGGCGCGCCGCTCCGCCGCCCGAACAGCCGAGCGCGCCTTTGGCGCCGCTCGCACCCCGGCGACGGCACCTCGAGCCGGTCGGCTAGACTTGTTTGCTCTGTGACCAGGTGCGAGTGGATCGACTATTGACAGGCTCAACCGGCCTGTGATGAGGCCTCAATGAGCACCGCGCATGGCCCGCTTCATTTGAACCGGCCACCTGCCCCACCAAAGTCGATCAGCCCGGCCCTATTGTCATTAGACGTCAGGCATTGTTTTTATAATTGGCGCGGTGACGCCCCCCCCCCCCCCCCCCCCCCTCCTCCCACCAACGCCAAAGCCCTGCAGCGCAGCTCAGTGTTCAAGCCTCCTCACGCGATATATTGCTTTATGACATATTGTGACACAGGCGGGGTAAATCAGGTAACCGCTGGGAACTTTATTGGCCCCAGAGCAAGGCAAGGCGTGTGCGCGTGTGGCCGTGGCCCGTGTGACGCTGCATTCTTCAGACCTCGGAAAGGAAAAAGCATTCAATTCACCTCGTACGAATGTTGTTCCGTCCTCTGAAATGTGCCAGTGTATGACACGGCCATTAGCAGAGGCCGAACTCTGGGCAGCAGTGAGTGTATTTAATGTGGACCATTAACATTTAACGACACACGGTGGAGGAGTGGCCATCACTTTATTTCCCATATGTCATTAAACGGAGTGTCACCCGATTTCTATCTATATTTTCGTATCGCTGTCCTTCGGAGATGTTGTAAAAGAACGCACCACAAATAAAAAAAACCAAACAATTGTCTTGTTCCCCACTCGCGTCACTCGTAACACCTCGGCTGATGTTACAACACCGAGCATAGGGCAGCGCGGCGCTGGACTTGATGAGCATTACTTGTTCGAGGGGCGTGTGGCAGTTGTAAATCGCCGCTTAAGCGCCCCGGCCGCTGACCTTTGGACTCGGCAGTATCACATTCAAAGTGAAAAGCGAGGCCGCAACATGCATTCAGGCGAGCGTCTTCCCGCCTGGTCCGTGCCCGCGGCGGTTCCCAACCCTCTGCTGCCACCTGCAGGAGGCAGTCGCCCCCCGCGCAACGCCTCCACTGACCGCGCTGCCCTCTGGCTGTCACGCTTCCAGGATTTGGTCGACTGGCAAAAGCCCCTGGCCTGGCAGGTCGGCCACCTCGGAGAGAAGTATGACGCATGGGTTCACCAGCCAGTGGACAGGCCGATCAGACTGTTTGGAAACCCCCTCCTGGAGGCCAGCACCAAGACCTCCTGGTAAGGACGGACGCTCTTTTAGGCTCACGCTGCAGGCTTTCATGTACCATGTAGGTGTCTTTCCCGGGTAACTGTTTGTTCTGTCTTTACAATGTGACCTAGGGAGATCACACATTCACACACACACACACACACACACACACAATTGACTGACAACTGCCAAACAGGCCAAGGGTGACATGGCGCCGCCCCTCCAGCAGATGGCGCCTTTATCGCCTACGCCAAGAACCGGCCCTGCCCGCATCCGACCTTTATCACAGCCCTGTCAGCCGCATGCACAGTAGGACCACATAACATATTAGGCAGAAGAAGAAAAGAGGAATGCCATTTTTTGGGACATTGCATAAATCAGGTGTCAACAACTTTTCTTTGTTTGAAGGCCAGAGTTTTTCCTTGGAGACCAGACACTCAAATGAAATTGGCAAAAGTTCACATTTTGGCCTATTATCCTTTGACATTCATCGTCTTGACGTTTTCATTTTCTTACAAACTCACTGAAGGCATCTTTCGCCTTTATCGGTCACGCTCTTATCGCCTCGAACCACAGCCAGCCACCAGGAGCGATAGATGCTTTGATAGATCTGAAGGGAGTGTGAGTTGATCACACCATCGCACTCAATGGGGAAGAAAGTGTACACAAACGTTAAAACCGCCCTGCCGCAGTCCACGGTCCCACGGACCTCAACCCAACTTTATCTATAAAACACTTAAAAAGCAGCCACAGTGAGAACAAAGCGGTGTGCGTAAGTGAGAGTAGAATGTAAGAAATACAATATGAAAGCAATTCAGAAGGAATAAAAAAATAGCAAAGTTGAAACGATAAAAAAAACTGTGAAACAGAAAGACAAGAGCATGGTCTCATGGTGTGATAAAAGGATTGAAAGTGTAAAAACGGGTCTGATGTGCAAAGGGAGGTCTTTCCAAAGCGTGGGACTTGCAGCAGAAAAGGGTCTATCCCCCCCCCCCGAGCTTCTGTTTAGACCTTGGCACATCCAAGAGCAGCTTGCGGGGCTCGTTGGGCTCCATCGGCATTATTGCGTGACAGAAATTGTGAAATCAGATGCCGGGCCGCTGACCCTGGATGCCATGTCCACACAGGTACTGGGTCCCAGTGGTGTGGCTTCCCATTGTGTTTTACTTCAGCTGGTATTGCTACACCACCTTGGCAGAGGGCACCACCAAAGTAGTCCTCTTTTCAGGTAAACACACACACACACACACACTGAGTGAGTAGCTGCTGGACATACAGGCCTAACAACTCACCAGCAAAGCATTTACCCATGCATGAGGCTCTGCAATGGAGCATCATCATTTTCATGTCATGTGCGGAGAGAAATAAATCTGTTTGTGCCATCATCTGTGTGTCTTCCCAGACTTCTCTGTCACGATCCATAAGTACTTTTTCCCACTGCTCTTTCTGTTGGGTTGGTTCATGTGGTCATTCGTCGAGTACTGCATCCATCGCTTTGTCTTTCACATGAAACCACCTGCCCACAACTACTACCTCATCACGCTTCACTTCCTGCTCCATGGACAGCACCACAAGGTACAAACGCACCTCCCTCGCTTTCGTCATCCAAAGACACCTGTTGCGTCATTCCTTCAGTGTGATGAAATGGGCATGTTTGTGTGGCGGTAACACCTGTGTGCCTGGGTGTCTCACACACACACACACACACATGTATCTGGGTGTCTTACACATATCTGTGTCTGTCCACAGTCTCCTTTTGACGGCTCTAGGCTGGTCTTCCCCCCTGGCCTGGCCTCCCTAGTGGTGGGGACCTTCTATGTGGTCCTGTGTAACGTACTGCCAGACATCCTTGGCATGTGCGTGTTTGTGGGTGGCTTGTGTGGCTACGTGGTGTACGATATGATCCATTACTACCTTCACTACGGCTCGCCGAAGAGAGGCTCCTACATGTACAGCCTGAAGGTCTACCATGTCAAACACCACTTTGAGCACCAGCGATCGGGTGAGTGCCGCACACACCACACACTCGGTCAGCCGAGCGCGCCAACCGCGCTCGAATTCTCTGGGCTTTGCGCCTCTGTATCCTAATCGGCCCGTGGGCAATCCTTGTTTCCCTGTCTAGGTTTCGGCATCACCTCCACATTCTGGGACCACCCCTTCGACACAGTCATCCCCGACGAGAAATTCTGAATTCGTTATGGCTCGCCACTTATCGCCCAACCTCCCGTGCTTTAACCGCCCTCAGTTCAACATATGCAAAGTACAGCTTTCACAGCCACTCAGGAAGCTCCGCCCTCTTTTGGACTCTGGGGCCACCGCAGCTAATTCAGCGATTCATATACGTACTCGCTCTCTGATTTCAGCCAGCGCCGGCTGAGCTTGCCCGTCTATGTGTGCATGTGTTTCCCCCCCCCGCTGTTATCACTTCTGCACCGCTCCGTGCCATTTTTAACCAAATCAGACCCAAAGTTCAGATGAGGGACCTGGAGAGAATGCTCGCACACACACAGACGTGCATAACAGGCACGCACACTTGTCACGTATTCTGATCGTGACGTTTTTATGAAATTTGGAACGGCCGCATGATTCCCGTCCACGAAGCTGTAGACTTCGCGTCAAAGCCACAGGGGGAGATTACCAAAAAGATTTGCCAATAGCGTGACACAGGTGAACGTCAGTCCACATTCGCAAAAGCAGATAAGTGCGCACAGGGAGTTGCACACAGTCCCAGGATCCCTCGTTGTGTGGGATAGAGGCAACAAAAAGGGACAGATCGGTAGGTGACTGTAGAAGACTGAGCAGGAAGGGGCAAAAACTGTGTGTGCACGTGTTTGTGTGTGTGTGTGTATGTGTGAGAAAGAAAATGGTGTCTGTACATGTGGACAAGAACTCAGGAAACTGTTCTCTTTCTCTCTCCACTGGAGTCTTCAGCTTCTGCTGTCCCGCCTCTGTTTTCCCTCAGCCATTGGGCCCAAGAGCCGCGCTCACACTGCAGACTGCAGGCTCGATCGGCTTGATCATTCCCTCCATCATATTTGTTTTCACTGTAGTTTTTGGAAGCAGCTGTGAACAGTTTTCAGATATTAGAAGATGCTGAGATCGATATGGCAGGTTAACTTATGTGTTAAACTTGTGCTTTGTACTGTTGATGTCATGTAAAGCAATATTTGAAACCACTGGAGATATATTTTTGCAAATCTGTTGTAATATTTCTGTTATCACCTTGTCCTTAATAACAAAGATGTCAAAAAAAAACTTTTTTACCAGACGGTTTGTACAGAAGAGTCGAATCCTTATGTTGTCAGAATGAGCAGGAGTGTTTTTTTATTGGTAACACAATGAGGAGACGGATGCTATTAAGTGTAGAACCGGATGGATGATGTTTTGTTTTGGTGTCAGAGGGACAGAGCTGAGGCATGAGGCCAGCACATCAGACTTATTGGTGTGCGTGACAATGGTTAAACCATAATAGGTTTGACAATGGCAGGCGGATTCTCGGAACATCTCCTCTGAACCCCAAAAAGCCCACTGAGGACTAAACAGAACTATCCACCCATCCCACAAAGTGGCATCGGTCCTGGGCACACTTTCCGTTCGCTCTCACTCTCACACATAGGGGCGATCAGTAGCCTCCAGACGGCCTTAATGCATGATTTTAGACTGTGGGAGAAAACTGGAATATCCGGACAAAATCCAGTCAGACATGGGGAGCACTAATTACTTATAAGATAAGTGGATCATATAAAGTCATGGCATAAGATATATTTTTTACTATCACCTTTTAACAACTATTCTCTCAGATGAGTATGACCAAAATACAGGAAACGTATTCAGTTCAAATGGCTTTTTCTTTCTTCCTTTTTTCGCCTTGGTATACAGAACAGCAACCAACAAAATAACATCTTCTAGTAAACGTCACGATGGCCGCGTCAGTCAAGTTTCATTGGGCTCGCGGGGACGAGTGATAACTATACTACCATGTATCACACATAAGTTCAGCTTGAAGTTCACACCGACTATCTCATACTGCACACCACGATACAGGTTCAAGGTATCCGGGAGAAAGTGTTCTGACCAGTCGTCCTGTAGCACAGATGTGGCTGCAGAAAGAACCAATGCCGATTTTTATTGTCCACTGTGATGGATGAAAAGATTGATTTTGATAATGAATGAGATGATAGATATAAATTGTGACGGTTGCATGTCAAAGCAAAAAGATACCGCTTGTCAAATGAAGTACACACATAACCTATGTGTATTTATATGTTAAAGAACAACAGCTTGTAACCTATAATTCTGTGAAGTGAAATTTTCTTTGTGCAAGACGATGCAGCATAAGATATTTCAGTAATATCATTTTCAATTAAGTCTGTTTACTTAAACACCTTTTATTTTGAAATTTTAAATGTCTATGCAAATGCAAATGTATTTGTAAATAAAGCTCTATATATTTCTGATGTCACTTGGCTTTGTTTAGTCACCATTACGCCATATGAAGCCCATTAAGAAGTCCAGTGCACCCTCTAGCTAAAAAGACCCTAAACTACTCTAATACAACCACAATTGATTCTAGACTAGACATCGATTTTGACCCAGTTGCACTCTACTGCAAATAATCAAAATATGGTCACCATAGATATGTATACAATTTAATCTTATATGTCTATGATGGTTACCCTATTTTAAAACATCTACTCCGTGGGGGTGGACAGATGTGATAGTCAGTAATCTTGCTGCTCAATTTTGGATGAGCTGTTGTTGTGAAGCTGAGTGAGAGTTTAGGCAAGTAAAGAGGGAATTGCAGTAGTCCAAGCTTCGTGATATAAAAGCGTTGATAACTTCTTCTCTGTCATTATAACTGAGCATGTGACTACAACACTAGTCTAACACTAGTCACAATGCCATTCAAAGATACCAACATCACAATATGATAAGGTTTAAGATATCTAAAAAAAGACATCTTAGTAGGGAAGTTACATATATCTTTGAATGGAATTATGACTAGACAGAACTCAATTGTAGACGTGAAATTGGAATTACCGCCTGCCACACTTAAACTGCGGATATCCACAATTCACATCATGGATATCCGGAAATGAACTGTAGAGGAACTCCATAACAATGAAAAAATATAATCACAGTCATATATAATTAGATATGTCTTTGAGTTTTGCCGAGGCAACGTGAAACAGGGTTTGCCACGGAGCCGGGTGGAGCAGTAGGGCCCTGGGCTGCAGCTGCATCATGACTCAGGGAAAGGTAGCTGGGAGGAGCCTGGATGAATACCGAGCGAGCCTCCACGCCCTGCTTCTGCCCGAAAGTTTGTCCGCGCTCCAAATACGCCGACGGACGTACACATTTCCATACACACACACACACGGGCATATGCATCCTGCACGCGCGTACAGGCCCGCGCGCGCGCACGCACGTACGCACGCGCGCACCTAAAATCTGTTACAAGCGACGCGGTGTTCGCAAAGCTGTGGGAAACAACGCAGTGTTCGTAGGTAAGTGAGTGGGCGTCTTGTGTGTGAGTATGTGTATGTGTGTGTGTGTGTGTTTGCTGGGGCAATCGCACGCGCGCTTACTCCAGCTGTTTGTTACTGCTCTGTTACCACTGTCGCTGTCCCAGGCATCAGCAGTTCTCTCTCGTCTCCTGCCCAGACCGCTCAGACGCAGTCCTCTCCCTAACGCAGGAAGTTTGTTTTTCTGCGGTCAGCAGCGCTGCTACAACCGTTTACCCTGTCAGGAAGTGGAACGTTTTATGCAGACTGAGTACAAATGCCAAGTGAAATGAGGGCCAGAGTGCAGCTTCATCGGAGCGGTTACATGCACTTCTCGGAAGCTCGCATGTCCTGTCTCGCATGTGGTCCTCGGGCCGGAGGCTGCGTTGCAAATTCTCATGTCGTTCGTTGCATCTCCCGACTCGATGTTGTGATATTTATGTCCAAAATCCCGAATAGTGAGCTGAAAAATGGACTACTAATTTTTCTGCCAATTAGCTAACAATGATTAGTAAAATAAAGTTGAACATGTCTGAAAAGGAGCAGGAAGAAGTTAAACCCTTATTGACCCCTACCCACACTGTTATGATTAATACAAAACGGCATGTACCATCCTGAGGACATGCACATTACCCACTACGCCCAAACGCAAACAAATATTTGTAATTGCTCTTGAGACTGTAAGATGTTTGGATATGGGTTCAGCTCAACACACACCACACTCCCATGTCTGTACTCCGTTATTTGACATACAGACTCTTCTCGTTGTAGTTTGAGATTTTTGGATCTTAAAATCTGACATCTCTCTGAACTCGTACCCTCCCAGTCAAGTTGGACTCTCCCACTCATTCATGTTATAAAGCATGTTCATATGTGTAGAGCGCGGCACAGAGTCAAGTGACAGATTTCTAATGTGCATTTGCAGAATACGGAAGGATTAAAGATGCACGGCTGTTAGTGGTACCTGCCTCATGGGTTCCAGGGTTATCATGGCACTCCTCTTCCTCAGCCAGTACCACCAGGCACATGCTTTTTTGGCCCAATGTAAAACAACAGGCTGAAAGAATGAAAGAGCTTGGCAGCCAGTAACCTCCACATGCAATTCAGTTGTACAGCACCATGAATGATATGAGAATGTTGGCCTGTGTACTGAGGATCAGGTGTAATACCTGTCTTTCAGTATACGGGCCTACATATTCATATCATTCATATCATTTTTATAGACACACCATGCCTCATATTAATAGCCACTATGCATACACAATGTTGTCACTGCGTCTCTCTTGTGCATGTTTAAATGTAATGTACTTCAATTGGTGCAAGCGCAGTTTCTTCACCATATTTTATTCACCTCTTTAATATATCTCTTGTTTTTAAACTTCTAGTCAGTTATTGTATCATATTCCCATTTAATTTTATTCAACCCAATGTGCTACTGCTGCATTACACAAAAGATTTCCACAGCTTGGGACCAATGCCGCCTGTGTGCCTATGCAAAAGTCATAGCCAAATGAATGCACCTTTGATAACAAAGTTGGAAGACACGTGGCTCAATTAATCTCGCTCCCTGAGGGGTAGTGTGTGGTGAATACACCAACAGAGACGTGATCAATCGCTCTTATTACTCAGTTACAGTGTTACAGTAATTACTCAGTGACTGATATAAAGACGCACATGTGAACTTTATGGTCCGCGCATATCCGGCACGCAGTGTTTGTCCAAGTGGTGTCCAAGGTGGCAGCGAGGCAGATCGGGTGGTGACAGAGAGGCCCGATAAATGTCAATTTTACAGTAATGCTTCCGGTAGTAGGAATCCTATTACCCGACTAATGCCCCCCGTATTTACTTTGTTTTTTGTCCAGCCTCACCATGAGCGGAGCAGGTGATGTTGAAAGTTGCGATGATGACAGAAGTCAGGCAGGCCGGTGGGTGGAGGAAAAGGCTCCAGCGGAGGATGTCCTGAAAAGACCCACCGCTACCTCCGCCGGATCAGGCTGGACCAAGGTTGGTTGCCCGTGCTGCGCTAGCGAGAGCGTCGAGCCACTGGTCCTGGTGAAGCTCGGAGAGAAGGTTCGCCCCGAGACCAAGAGGTGGCTGATCAGACTGATCGGAGCTCCTCAGAAAGATGGAGGTCAGTTGGATAACAACGGTGATCACATGGTGTCAGTTAGGGACTGTGACTAGTTCAACAACTCCAACACCATTAGGGTAAGATCTGACAGGCCTTTCCTCCCAATCAAGCCAACCCAGGTTAAACTGACGCTTCCCATGTCAACAGTGACGTCCCCCAGAAGAAAAACAGAGTCAATTGTAGGGGCACTCTTCGGCCCCAGCCCCAGGGTCTTCAGAAAGGTTAGGTATTCTGAACTGCCATTCAACCAATATGCACAGACAGCAGTCAGAACCTGTTCAACAACCTGAAGGCGCAAGGGAACTGTCTTTTAATCCACTGGGGTGAATGCCAAGACATAAGCAGTGAGCTCATGAGCTATGAGTAAGTCCACATCTGTGCTCTGCCTCTCACCTGGTGCAGTTGATGGTCTGTGTGTAGAGTTAAGGCTAAGTAGATCTAGTCAGAACTTTTCAGTCTCAAGCTCAAGCTCAAACTCAAGCTCAAGCTCAAGCTCAAGCTCAAGCTCAAGCTCAAGCTCAAGCTCAAGCTCAAGCTCAAAGCTCCTTACCCACTAGAGAGGTGACTGTCCATGTCCCTGTAATGTTTCTCTCTCTGGGGATCAGACCGTCAAGGCGCCCGCCTTTTGCTGCTGCCCCATCCACATTGCATTCCTCCTGTTGGTGGTGGGCCCAGGGGAGGGTGTACCCTGTTTGTCCCCGTTTCCGGCTCAGCCCGACCAGGCGCCATGAGTGTAGGCCCGTTATTATGCTGCACGGACGGATCATTTCACTTGTCTCGCCCGAAAGATTACCCCTTTTTAGTTCAGATTTCGATTCGATTTTAGCCTCCTCCGATCTTGCTTTTAGACGCCTCTACTTTGCAGCATAGAGTTGTCGGTGTCCCGCGCTCTCTCTCTCTCTCTCTTTGCACATGGGGCCCCGGGTTCAAATCCCGGTCAGAGTCACTTACCGCTTGTTATTCCCAGCCTCTCTATTAAAGGAATCTCGAAAAAAAGAGCAATGTACAGGCAGAAGACGGAAGGCTTCTTCCGCTAGGGGCTGCGTGGCTGTGCGTGGTGTCAGTGATGCCCCTTCGCTTCCGTCTCGCCCCAGGTGCCGCATTGCTGGCCCACCCAGGTGAGGACACCAGTGGCGACATAATCGTGGTGTCTGCCCCGCGCTGCACTTTGCTGAGAACCACTGAGGAGCTGGGCCTATGCAAGACTTACCGCAACGGGAACACGGAGACCTTCTCTTTCAACGACAGAGGCAACTTTAAGGACTCAGGTATGGCGGCGCCACTTTGAAACTATTCGTGGGCACGGTTTGCATGTGTTGACCGACGGACTAACAGTCCGTGAAGGTCAGTCATTTTATTTCTTTATTACTCAGAAGTACCAACGGCATGCTGTCGAGAGGCTGTATAAGAGCTCATATTCCACACCCTCATATGTCACACTGTGATCGTCCTGTGATAGGACTATCACTTTACAGCTTCCTTTGGCCCTGTCTGGTTTATTACTCAGTCATTGCTCACGACTGAACTCGATCCCCTGCAGTTTCACAGGTAACTGGGGCCGTGACGTGAAGCTATTGATCGTGGCTGCTGAATGACATGAACTCGTTACGTGCAAACAACGTGTAGTCGAGGGAAAAATGGAATGGGAACGAAATGCTCGAGCTTAAAGACTCAGTGGTACGACTCTACACTGTTCTCAGTCCTGCTCCACACACAGATCTCCATACGTCGCCATCGGGAGATCAAAGGTTGTGTTCACCTTGCTGTTCTGTTCACCCTCCCGACAATCAATTCTTGGTCCCATTTTGCTCACCCTTTACGTGGCAAAGCCATCGGTGGCTCTGGATTTCCGTTCCACGGCTGCTCTTTTCACCGTCTCAGAAATATGGCCAGACTCGCTAAACCACCCTAACTGTAACCTGATGCTAAGTCGCTCAACAATGCCTCCGTCTCCTCCGGACCGGACCCAACAGGCAACACGCATCTTATCGAGATCGCTTGCGAGGGCATCCAAAAGCTCCCGACGAGAGCGTGTGAGAATGCGAAAGAACGTGAAAGAAGACGTCGCCCATTCTTCGCCCCTTACGCTGGCTTTCTACCTCAGCCCAGATTGAACACTAGCTCTTTCGCTTCGCATACCAGTGCGTCCGTGGGAGGCTGCCCTGCGTCACCAGTTCTGTTCGTAATTTTCCTCGACAGAATGTCCGGGTGCACCCGAGTGGCATAAGGCGTCACTGGTTAGTTGGTCTTGGAATTCCATGTCTGCTCTTTCTGAACGACATGTCCCGCTGGCACCATAGGGCTGTGAGTAACTTCCGCTTGGATGGTTTGATGTTGAGGATGAGGCGGCAAGGATGAGAATCAGTACCTCTTATTCTGGCTCCATGGTCCCTCTGGCAAAGTTGGGGTACATTTCATCCCCTTTGTAGAGGAGTGGAGGTAAAATAGACTGGAAGACGGGACAGGTTTGGGCAGCTTCCACAGTAATGCAGATGGTCAGTGATGGTGATGATGATCTTTCTCGGTCTTACACAATATAGGCCCATGTAAACAATAAATTAACAGCATGGTAAAATGGTTTTTTTTTTCAATACAACACTTTGATCTTTGACCAAAGACCTGCAAAGTAATGACATTTTCATCATTCCCAGCTGTCTCTATGTTCTTTCTGTTGTGCATCATGATGTCAACATGCAACCATCCGAACTGTAAATAATAATCTAGTATAGCTGTATGTATGCATGCATGCATATACCTCTGCATATGATCATGGATGTGGGACCAGTTACCACGACCCAAGTCGTATTCTTTTTCCACACCCTCATTTCCTAATTTTGCTCCTTGTGTACTCCCTGCTTACATGCTTTCTTCGCTGTCTGTGTGTGTTTGTGTCTTCTCGTGTGTGTGACAGACGACATGAAGGTATTCCTGACGCTTGCTGAGCGCCAGTATATCGTTAAGTACGAGCTGGACGGTCTCCAGGCTCAGAAAGACCTCCGGATCCCTGGCCTGTCTGACAGCATCACACTGCAGCACAGAGACAACATATGTGAGTGCTCTCGCATCTCCACACATGCAGAGATCACGACTACGAGCAGTACTTCGCGGCCGTGGCAATATCCGATGACTTGTTTTCCACTGACTTTGTTGATATCGCGTACGTTGTTTTCAGGTGACTATTTACTTGAATAGTTTCAATGAAGACCTGAGGGCAATCGTGGAATCGTCAGACATCCTGACACCCGTAGCTGCACATTGTAGGGGCTAACACTGACCTGTCACTGCAGGGCAGAAGCTCGGGCTGGCTGGGGTCATCAAGGACACATTTCCCCTCCACAGTCCCGAACAGCTTAAGGATCTCAGTGAAGCGTGGTACTCTGGGAACCAGCTGGCTCAGCCACTGGGTGAGCCACACACACACACGCACACACACACACACACACACACACACATATAGTTTTCCTGTAAGACAGCCCAGATACACTGGAAAAGAGGATCCACAAGCTGTTGTGGTGGCCACCATAGTTGCAGTGTAACAGGGAGGCGCTAGTGTGCTATTTGTTTGAATGCAATGCACCGTTTCGCCGTTAGGTGGGGGTGTCTCCCACACAGCGTCGCTTTGAAGTAAAACTGAGCTTGCATTTAGATCTTAACCATTCAAACTTGAAATTCCTCAGGTATGATTATGCTACCAGGTGAATGTCATCAATCGCACTAAGTTGGTGTCCATTGCTGTCTGACAGTCAGACAGTCTGTCCACTAACGACTGTCAACAGAAAGGAACGGTTCATTCAATACAGTGATACTGGTTTTGACAAAAACCACCAAATATGTTATGCGGTTGACGTGTTACCACAAAGTAGCTACTCAAGTCTCATGATCAAATGAAAGAATGTACTCTGAAGTGCTGCATGCTCTCTGCCTCTGTCATAGTCGACCCTTTACCGGATTAACGCCGCGTATTTCCGCCTGCCACCTTATTCAGATCAGGTCAACAGGTATTTCGGGAGCACCGTTGCCTTCTACTTCAGCTTCCTCGACTTCTACACGTGGTCTCTGCTGCCACCTGCAGTGCTGGGCCTGGCCATCACATACTTCTCAGGTGGGTGTGTGCACCTGGTGCACGTTTGTTCGTTTTTCTTCATTTGGACGGACTCAGCTCCAACACCGTGCAGGTGTCAAAAAGGTGTTTTTCGAAAGCAGTTGGTAATTTGCTATGATTGCGGAGGTTGTCCGTGATTTGATCCTGCACAAATGCGTCCTGTCTGTAAACCGGATGAACATAAAAAGTATGTAGTGCAGACTACTAGAGCTTGAGACTACTAGCTCAGGTTTGCCTCTGAGCTTTCAAAGCCCTGGAGCAGAAATGTCTCAGTCTCTCTGTCCATGTCCTAGTTTCTCTTTCAGAACTTTAAGGCCAGAGTGCTTCGGGCCTTAATGCGGGTGGGGACTGTGGGACCTTGAGTAACCTGTTGAACCTGTTGAATATGTGCATTGGGACCAGCTGCCTCTGTACTGTCGAAGAAAGGCCTGCTTTACCTGGAACCAGTGCAGTGGCATGGGTTCTATCTTCTTCATGGGGTGAATTGATGGCGTGTGAGGAGTGTTGATTGTGGATGAGGGGTTCTGGAGGTGGCACATAGTGCTGTTGTTGCTCCGCAAGAAGAAAGCGTTCTGCTGGTGAGGGAGGGGTCAACTGTAGAGGTCTTTGTTTGCAGTTAGTATTTGGCCTCCAGTCTCCCGGTGAGAAAGCCCAACACCCACAATGAGGTGTTGGTTTGTGTACGAGCTTCTAGGAATGATGGTTCTGACTGCTGAACCGATATTGGTAACGTTCCTTTCTGCCAGCAGCAGTCTCTCTTCACAGATCATTCACAGTACTAGTTCATAGTATTTTTGCAATAGTTGCTATGCTAGTTGCTATGCACTGGAAATGCTTATCATCATACACTCCCTGTCATGTTACTGTGATAAAGGTCAGAATCAAGATATTCCAGAAGGTTGGAATAATGGGTGTGGTATAATGGTATAATAAATGGCGTAGCATTCACCTAAAAGCAGATTAAAGACCTTTTTTGTCATGCAACGTGTTAACAAGTTTCTTGCTAACTTTGAGGGAAATGTCAGCTCAGTAGGGTAATCACAGACACCGCCGATGGGTAGAAACGTGGCACCCGAAACAGCTCTAAAATGGAATGTGCTTTGATCCGCCACAGCTGAGATCCAGAGTGAGGTCGATTCGTCGGTGTCGCGCGCCCCCGGCGTGGATGATGAGTGGGAAACGGCGCTCAACGGGCACATGGTCCAGGCCGTGTTCAGCATGCTGTGGTCCACGGTGGTCATGGAGCTGTGGAAGCGTCGGAGCTCGTCCCTGTCCTTCCGCTGGGGCACCTGGAACCTGAACGAGCACTTTGCGGAGCCCCGGCCCGGTTTCCATGGCGTCGTTGGGGTCAACCCTGTGACGGGGCGCGTGGAGCCGCTTTTCCCAGAGTGGCAGCGGGACCTGCGTATGGCACTCGTGTCAGTCCCGGTGGTGGGACTGTTTCTAGGTACAGTCCCATCCTTTTTGATGTGGAACAGGTGGAGAACGGCTGTTTTATGTGAGATATGTGAGATGTGAGTTAGAACTCTGAAAAATTGGTTTTCACTCGCCCACACTCAATTTGAACTTTTGTTTGCAAAGTTTTGTTTCTCAAATAAATTTGAGATTCAATTATATCTTCAAATTAAACTCTGCCTTGATGATGTGCTACGATGTCGAAGGTGAAAGCACGTGTTTTCAGCTAAAGGACATTTTGCTGTTTCGTTTTTTTGCAGCTCTCTATTCTCTATTCTCTATATGGACTATAAATGCTCACCCTGCCTTCTGACCTGCAGGCCTGGTGGTGCTGGGGATGCTGTGTTTCTACTGGGGAGAGGCCCAAGTGCAGCACCTACATGCCGACTGGGACTCCCTGCTGTCTTCCACTTTACTCTACGTGCCTTCGGTGCTTCACATCACCTATACCAACGTGCTCGCAACCGTTTACAAGAGGGTGGCGCAGTCTTTGACTGAATATGGTGAGTTGGGAGGAAGAAAGAGGCGGGTGACCTGGGGTGGGTCACTGGTGGCTCTAGTTGCTCATGATTTCTTGTAAAAAGATGTTGACTAACCTGGTGTCATTCCTGTCAGAAAACCACAGAGAGGAGTCTGCCCATGAGAAGCACTTGACGGCCAAAGTCTTAGTAGTGAGTTCCTCCTCTCCTTTCAGATCGCTGGCTCTGCCTGTCTGTCTGTCTGAACATCACTGTAAATGCCACTGTTAGCCAAAGGTTAATTTTGAACTGTAGTCCTCTGGCATGGTGTTGACAGACACAAGAGTCACAATACATAAAATAAGGGCACAAAGGACACAGAAAGTGAGACACCAAACAAACACCACATAGCCATACAGAGTACAAAATCCATCAGACAGTGACACTAGGAGAAACGATCGTATCATAACGCTACTGGAACGAAGACCAGACAGCAGTACAGAACAAGACAAGTGCAGAGACAGATGCAGAAGATGGAATGAAGATAGAATGTAAGAGACCCAATGCAAATCCCGGTCATGCGCATTAGCAAATGAAGTAATGAATGAAGTTATGAAGTGCTTCAGTGCTTACAACAGCTGTTACAGTAAAAGTAGGGTTACTATGATTTTAAAATGAAATGGAATAAAGTAGATTGGGAAGGACTGTCTGTCCAAGGTGGATACACCTATCCACCTGGGACAGACAGCCCTTCCCAATCTGGTCTTGCAGGCAATGCAAAGGCCAGAAACACGATTTCTTGTTGGATTGAGAAAAAGTGATGACCGTAGGGGGGCTGTAGGGGGGCCATACACATTCAGTTTTTGATAGTTACACATCTGGGTGGACTTGAGCCAGCCTCTTGGATACCTCTTAAACATAAAAAGGACAGAGTAGTCTCTGGAGATTGGCAGGCTGTTGGAGCTACATCTGACTGACAGAGCGGCGCCAGAGAGTGCGAGCAGAGCGACGACGGGATAAGAAAATCAAAGTGAAGGACATCGAAATGGAAAGATCAATGTTTACATCCGACACTGACTGTCGGATCTGCCCGCGGAAGGCTTGCTGACCAAGCTCCTCTCTCTCGTCTCTCCCTGCTAGTTCACCTTCTTCAACTACTTTGCAGTGCTTTTCCACATCGCCTTCTTCAAGCAGGATGTGCCTCTGCTTCGTAAGGTAAGGCCGCGCACACCTCTGCAGTGCTGTCCGTTGTCACGTCGTACAACCGATTTCACCACCGTGACGTTTGCATTCGGAGCTGGTTACATCAGTCATAAGCTAGTCTTCCATACTAACATGCTGCTAGTATGGGTGAGTGTGTTTTTGTGCATCTAGGAGGAGGAGGGCGTGCATTTACCCACTTGTTGGTATGTTTAGACAATGTGTGTAGAGTGTAGAGTGTAGGCTATATATCATGGATACATGCATGACTTGGAACCCAGGATATCCACTGGATATGATTTCTATATAATGACTGGACAGGGACAGCCAGCAGGCCTATAATACCCAGGTCTGAACTGGAGCTGCATGGCTCTGTTTCTAATCAATATTGTAAATGAATCTCTTTGGAGATGCCTCTGTGCCTTCTTTTGTTCTGTTGCTCCACCTATTGCAGTGATTGCAGAGCAAATAGCACAAGGCTAGTGCACGGTCCGCGCTGAAATCTCTCTTGTCCGTCCAAAGCGCTTAGCGTCTCTGCTCATAGTGACCCAGCTGATAAACCAGGTGACGGAGGTGATCGTCCCCTTCCTGGTGGACCAGTTCATCAGCGCCCCGCATAGGACGGAAAGAGAGGACGACCCACAAGAGGACAAATTTAGGAACCAAAGCACCCTGCCGGAGTTCCCAGTGAGTACAGTGGCGGTGGGACGCCCCCTACTGTGCAAACATTAGTAAAACACAAACGCGAACCTCGAATATATACCATATAAAGTATAAAACGACCGGAATAATGTACAATTTCGCATCCGGGGATACGTTTGACCGCAAGTGACACACTTCCTTTCGTCACAGGGCTTGTTTGCGGAATACATCGAGCTCCTGGTGCAGTTCGGGTACCTGAGCCTTTTCTCCTGCGTGTATCCCCTGACCGCTGTGCTGCTGCTCATCAATAACCTCACGGAGATCCGGTCGGACGCCTACAAGATCTGCAAACTCTTCCGGAAGCCCTTCGTCCCGCCCGCCGCCGGCATGGGCGTGTGGCAGGTCAGCCGAGGCGCCGCGGCGCCGCCGAGGTGCGACGTGCGTCCCGATCCGCCCTCAGCCCGGCTTCGTCTCGTGTTTTCCAGACCGCTTTCGAGGTCCTGGGGTTCGTCTCCGTCGTGTCCAACTGCTGGCTGCTCCTGCTGTCGCCGCGCTTGCAGGGGCTGTTTGCCGAGAGCGGGGTCGGCGCCACCAACATGCTGCTGCTGGCGGTCCTGGTGGAGGTGGGTGCCCCGCCGCGGAGAATCATCATCGCAAGCGTCAACTCTGCTTGGATTTTATGATTTTGCTTTCTCCCCTGTGTGTGTGTATGTGTGTGTGCGTGTGTGTGCGTGCGTGTGTGTGTTTTCAGCACCTGTTGATCCTGGTCAAAGTGGTCCTGGCCGTGCTGATCCCGGACGAGCCAGACTGGATCAGAAAAAAGAAGGATCATATTGAGTACACGTCCATGCAGGCCTTGAGACAGCAGGTTGTCTGTTGCACTTCACCATGAGATGCTTTTGTGCTCATCTTAAAGACTTGAAAAGTCAAAATTGTAAGATGTCTCTCGGAGGGATGCAAGCTATTGAAGATAATCGATAGGTTGAATATGGACTTTAATCGACTTCCAAACCTACTGCCAGTCCTTAGGAGATTCTTTCGCCCAACAGTGGCGTAAGACAAAGTCTGCATGATTCGAGAAGGCCCCGATTTAGTGCTTTATTTATCCCCAAAGGGAAATTTACTCTGGTCCGGCCCCGATTGCACCTGATATCATTTAAAATCATTAAAAGGGCTGTCCCTCTACTCGGTTCATCCCACAACCAGGCCGATACATCTCTATAATAGTGATAGTTTGCATTTAAACAGTCAGTTGCTCGGTTAAAAACCGGTTTCCCTCAAGTTTGCCTTAAAAGTGCTAAGTTGGATGGGGGCTGGTAATTGTCAGGAATGCTCTCCTCTCAGAGGGGACAACAGCCGCTGCTGTTGCAAAGGAGGCTGGCGAGAAACCAGTCCGACGAGAGCGAATTCACAATGTTTAGAGGCTGCTCTTGAGGAAAAAAAACAACAACAAACTGCCGGAATTGGATCTAAAAGGCAGGTTGCGGGGTTCACCTGGGAGATAACTGGTCTCAGTGTCCTTGCGTCATACAGGGCGAAACTCTCCAGTCCTCAGCTAAAAGCCACAATCCAGCTGTGTTGACAGCTGAATGAATGACAGCTGATGAACACTCTATTCGACCATTGTGGATTCCCTTTCATTTGAATCGCATCTTCTTTTCCCTCGCTGTTTCAGAAGCTGCACTCCGAGGAATCCTGAACGTGTGTGTGAGTGTCGTGGCGGTCCCGCTGTGGACTTGAGCTGAGCTGGGATGCCGCAGCCTGAAGATGCAGAAACGGCAGCGTTGCGTGTGCACAGACGATGGCCTCTCACTCGCCTTAATGCTGCCCCTTTGCTCTCCGTGTTCTCACCAAGTGTTTCTGCTGCCCTCGCTATTAACATTACGCCGCGCATGTCTGCACTCTCAGATGTGCACTCTTATTGGACAGTTAATGGAAGGCGGTAGTTATATGTATATAGGTAAAAAAAAAGGATTTATTTTGCACATTTTTGTTATCATGTTTGCACACAGCCACAGCTTTTAAGTACCGTGTTAATTCTGCACATGCATCCCATTACCCATCGATTCAGTCATAAGTGTGATAGAATTTCTGCTGTGGAAGGATTTTCGCCCTTCTACTGAACAGACCTCATGTAGATTCTGTCAAGCACGTATCCTGTAATGCACTGAAAAGCCGACTGAAAAGCTGTCTCACACACACTAACCTCTCCATACACAGTATCCTCGACTATCCCATCTCCCTATCTCTCTCTCTCTCTATCTATCTACCACCTCTACCCCTTTGGCTGACTCTACTTTGATGCAGTGTGGGTCAGTGGACAGGCACGCCACAGAGAGACAGGCCGCAGTCGGAGAAAGTAATTGTGTGTGTGTGTGCTCGGGTCCGTGTGGATGGATTCCCATACACCCGTCACAGCACACTGCTTGGTGAAGGCTACTTGTATTGATAGTGCTATAGTATTATTAGTATTTCACTATGTATCGCAAATCATGAAGTGGATTATGCCAAGGTACATGCAATTCAGGAGAGCAACCCAAGACATAACGAGATACAGTACACTGCTGCCAATAGCAGCGTAAACGTGCACATGCTTACCCATAATTGCAGTTTTTCACAGTCGCTTCTGGTGCTTTTGTTGTTGTAACCATTGGTTCAACCTCCGCAACACTTACTCTGTTGTGCACATCATAGTGTCGGCTTGACATTCGTCTCGTTGCGTCCACGAGCTGAACCAAAAGGTGGCTCGTCACGAAAAGAAGGCGACGTTGAGGTGGGGGGAGGAGGGGACACGGTGGTTGTAGGCCCGTGGGCCTGAAAACCAACAGGCCCAGCCTTCTTCTTATCTATAGCAAAACCCGCCAAAACCATGCATATGCGGCACTTACCTGCGGTCCACAACCTCACTCCACTCCCTAAACGCACCTCGGAGTGTAACACCACAGGCTCATACTGTAGCTGGCAGCGGGCACAGCAGCGCCAGGGGCCGGCGGGAAAGAGGGCAGGAGGCCCTGTGCCTCAGCCTAAACCCCTTTCTGATGAGCTTACAGTATTCTAAGTTATGCCATGTCTGGTAATGATTGTGATGATTACTGCTGATGAAATAAAATGACTCATCCATTCATTCATTTTGTGTCACGTGCCTCTCGTTGCTTCGCTGCATGTTCTTCCTGCTTCCACACACATTTTCAATGTTCAGTAAAAAAAAAGCAGCATTTTGAATTTTGCTGTCATGCAAACAAATGTGGTCAGTGGAATAAATGGCATTTTTACTCATCGGTTTGGTCTTCTGGGGCCAATACATCATTCTTCTTTACAGATTGCAAACATCCCCATGCTGTCTAGATGCCATTTACCCATTTCTGTCTCACTGACCGAGTCGTTGACAGCTGCCTGCCTGTACACAGCTGAGAGCTGCTGCCTGTCAGGTGAAAAAAGATCCCTCTCGGAACTGGTCTGAGAGCGACTCGATACAAAGGAAATAAACCATTACCACCACAAAAACGGAGCCAGGCACGACAGAACGACTGCTCTGCGAGACAAACAATGCTTTATTGGTAATTTGGACCAACAACGTCGGCGCGAGGCATCGGCCAACCCGTTTTACTCGGCTGGGAGGCAAGTACAGTAGTGGTGCGAGTACATGCAAGCGGTTGAAATGTTACACTCTTTTGAGAATCGATGGTAAAGTGAACGTCTAAGATCCGAAGCATTGGAAGAAAACGGTCGGGAGATATCGTGAAAAGGTCGTGACCACTACGCAAAGGATCCGGTTCACCTCCCTGCCCCGAATACGCTTGAGTAAACGTCCTTTCCCCGTCAACTATCAAGTCTGTAGCGCTTCACTACAAACTGGTTGGGGACTGAAGCGGAATCGCTGCTGCGATTTTGGTCGGATCAGATTTCATGAAAGATTTCTTTGTTGTGCCTCCCGATAACTGCAGCGACTGCCTGCATATAATCGTAACCACTCTTTGCTCCACTGCTTTGCTGTCAATTTCATCGATAATACTGAGTCGAAACGCCGCCCAGAAACTTCGGAATTCTTGGCCAAGGCTGGTGTTTGTCGAGCGTCACGTCGCAAAAGTGGGGGGGGGGGGGGAGTGAAATTCTCACTTGGCTCCACTTATTTCTGAGTAATAGCCACATCTTACATTCTTAACGTGGTGAATAACTCACTATTACCGTTCCGAGGAGTTGCGACTCTAGGCAGCTGCGCTCACTGACATCCCTTGAGGATGGGGAGGCCCGGGATTTCACCGTAGCGTCGAGACGCTGGCGCGGCCACTGTGAGTGTCCTGGCTATCGTGCAGAGCCGCTTGGGTCACCTCGGGCCTGCTGTGAAGTGCCGTCGATCAGGTTTTCGGAGGGTTTCCAAACTTCCTGAGAAGTTTAAAGGTGGTCGCTCTCGTAACTCTCTACCTTCTTCAGGTGACTCTCCGAAGCTCTGGACAACAGCCAGGCACGGGCCGGCGAACGGCCGGTCAGAACCGAGCGGGCCTCTACTGTGCACGAGTGAAAAAACTGAATGACAACTATTTACCGACAACTGATTCGGTGTGACTAACCGCCTAGGTGTGACTGACTGCTGGCAGATGTTCCTCAGGTACTTCCAACAACCGCTCATCCATCAAACTGAGGAACAACTGGTGCGGCGAGCAAGTGGGAAATTAAACGGATGAGCACTCGTCAGGGACGCACACACTCGCTCACACCTTGTACCTCATCTAGATGACAAACCGATTTCCTGCATTTGCCTTGGATGATAGTTGAATTTGCGCACTGACTGATCCTTTGCCCTTTCCACTTCGTGTTTTAATCGGCTCAAGTCAATCCTGCTAAACACTCGAATGTCGCTGAACGCAGCTTGAATTAGAACGTGGGTTTGGTCCTACACCGACCGGGGGGGGGTGGAAACTCTCTCGGCTCCAACCATGACAGGTGAGAGGTAGTGCAAACTATGGAACACTCTCCGTGCCGCCCTCAGCTGCCCACGCCAACTGTTTAGGGACTCCGTCCTTCTGCCAGGATTTTGTCAAGGATCTTTTGGTAGAACGGCGAGAAGACCAGCTTGTTGAAGTTGACGAGGTGGGTGAAGCGGACGGCGAGCTCCCTCAGCTCCGTGCCGACGTGAGCCAGACCGCCCGGCAGGCGGGTGGGGCTCTTGTGTGGGCTGGACTGCAGGCACGAGAGGAGGTAACTCTGGACCCGAGAATCTGAGGCACGGGGGGGAGACGAGACGAGATCTTTACAGGTTTGTTTCGGGCGTCGAGGCCGTCGAAGGTGTCTCCGCTCTTACCCATCAGTTTGCGAACCGTGTTGTCTGGCTGCGCGGTGGCTGAGATTTGCCCCCTCAAAATGCCCTGACGGTCAGCTGAAAACGGAGAGTGGCCATGTCGGCTTACGCAACGATCCAGGTCAAAACACAGTTTCTCCCCAATGGTTTCCAAGGCTTCCTGAGCGCTAAAGGACCTTGGGGAAATCAGAAGGGAAGCATTTAAGGACAGCAACACAACTTTGGCCACAAGTGCTCAAACTGGCGCTGCTATCGAAAACTGAATGAGGCTGAGTGGGTTTAATAAAAGCAGGAGACACAGACACACACACACACACACACACACACACACACACGCACACACACAGCCACCCATCTGTCAACCTCTCCAGAATCTGACATAATCACGGACATGATCTTCTGTCGCCGACATGCAGTATGTTATCCAACTTGACTATTACATACTTCAAGCAGTCATTGACTGTACAGGATCTGCTAGCAAGTATTTAAAGGGGCAATTTCGTTTGGGATTATGTTTGTATGTCTATTATGTTCGTAGGTCTGTATGTCCTATTACTGGGACATTGGGCCATTAAAAGGGCGGCAGGCACGCGTAAAAGGTGTCACAATCCCTACGCCGATTTGGATGCAGAAGCCGGAAGTCTGCACTTGAAGCGTGGTTTGATGATTGAATTTCAAATCCATTGTGGTGCTTTACAGGGCCGCGATACTAAAACTTATGCCAGCGTCGACACATTTCTTAGCCTGACTGGATCACTAAGCTGCACCTTACTGTAAGGTTCATTAAAAAAAAAACAAAAAGACTTCCACTGTACTTCAACATAAGTGTGGCCCCCCCAAAGCGCCGGTACTCACTGACTGTGCATGTCCGCGAGGATGACCTCGACGGTCTTTTTAAGAGTCTCCGTCAGGCCCGGCAGGGCCGACACGGCCTCCCCCACGGCGGTGTGGACGATGAGGAGGACGGAGGAGAGCAGCACCAGCCGCTCGGCCTCCCGCTGCATCTCCCGGAAGCGGGCCTGATCCATCAGCGCCGTCTGTCGGGGGAACAGAGCAGACGGCGTATGGGAACACAAGACGCGGCCGAGGAGTGGCCAAGACGGCGGCGCGGCCCTCGCGCTCCGACCTCGGGGAAGGGGGCGGCGGCGTGGTCCCACTTCAGCAGACGCAGGTAGGCGCGGTCGTGAATCGCGGAGGGGAGGTCGGGCCCGCCGGCAGCGGCGCCCCGCGCGGCCGGCGCCCTCGGGCATCTGGCCGCGTCCTCCAGCCACTTCTCTGTGTGGTCCAGCGCGTCTGAAGGAGATGAATGACATGGACAACAAGAACCGTCAGGTAGCGTCCAACAGAAGAAGTTTTGTTTGCTCGTATTCATGGAGGCGTACGGGCCCGTGCGGGCGCGACAAGCACATTTCGACCATCCATCATGGATGGATAACTTGAGGGTGGTGTGTAATGGTAGCGTGGGGTTACCCGTGGTGCAGACGACAGATAACGCCGGATGAGGTGTGCAGTACTGCGAGCTGTCATGCCTGATTATCGAGAAATAAGTACGAGGAGTACAAGGTCGTGGGGCTGAGCCCAGTCCAGCTGCCTTGACTGCTGAATTGAAGCAACAGGCCTACTCCCACCATTGCTGATACTTCTACTACCACAAGTATGATCACTTCCGCTACTACTATTACTAGTACAACTACTACGAGTACACCTTCTAGCACAATAGAGGTTTTGCACTGAACGCGGTCTTCTCTAGTTTAGCTGCACTGGCCCTATAACTGCTAGTAGTAGCATCATATTAGTATTGGTGGGATACTAGTAGTAGTTACACTCGTACTACTACTATAGAGTCCAATAGAGTTCACACTGGTTCAGGATGCAGGTTCAGCTAGTTTTTTTATTGAACTCTGAGTTGAGTTCCTCAAAGATGGTAAACTCTGGGTTATGGGTTTCAGAAAAGTGGATTCAGGATCAGTTCATTGAACTTGGAGTTTGCTCCGAATGAGTTCAGCACTGCAACTGGAACTCTACTTATTAAATAAATGACTTAAACAGGAGCCCCCAGTGTCTTAAGCTTTCAAGTAACCCCCCTCTCTTTACTTTTCAAGTAAAGAGAGGGGGGTGGGGGGGGTGTACCTGCGGGAATACACCTCATAGTTAGCATACTGGCTAGCCTACTGGCTAATCTCAGAGTCCCAAATTTCTGATGGTACCCGGGTCTCAAAGGGTCAAAGGTTGTCCCCGTCTCTGCACTGCATCGCATGATGTGTTTAACATGTAAAAACTGATTGAGATTTGCTCACTTGGTTGTTTCTCCAAAAACTTTTGGAACTTGCTCCTTTCGTACTCCACAGACTGCTGCATCAAATGAGGCCTGATGCTGCTGACGGCAAAGTTGAGCATGTCCATCTTCATCAGATCCAGCACAGAAAATGTGGCTCTGGGAGGGAGGGCACAGACACACATGACAGAGGTGATGATGATGATGATGATGATGATGAAGAGATGGATGTCCTGGCAATCTATACTATAGACTGGCAGTCCTGCTGAGCTAGAGGTGAACATGCTGCTCAGTTTCCTAAACCCTGCACCTACAAGTAAGGGGAAAGTCCATGTGAGAATGACTATGAATTATTACATTCACTTCATTCCATCATCCTACATCCTATTATTCCTGCTCAATGAAACATACACACAGACAAGAAAAGCTCTCATCGTAGCAGTCTTTACTCACTGCTAAAGCTGGCTTCTCTGCTGTGGGCTATGATGAAACCACATAATATAACAACATATAAACACACCACAACCGGGAATGTGCAGAGTGAACGATGGCCTCGCCCTTGGTTTCTCCACTCACTTCAGCATGGGCACGACCCCGGTGATCTCCTTCAGCTTGTTAATGTCCTCGTCTCTGCAGGGGGCGCACAAGGAGCCCATCACCCTGACGATGAACTGGGAGAGCCGGCCCAGGTCCAGCGCTCCATTCTCAGCTTGCTGCAGGATGAGAGGGAGGTCCAGGGCCTCCTCTATTTGCAAGCGCAGTTGGCTGTGGCCAGGCAGCAAGAAAGAAAGCAATGTCTGCATTGATTTCGGATGAAAAAGAAAAAACAGGATTGGGAAGATTTAGAACAAACAAGGTGATATATCCGTGAAGGATGACACTATGCAGCCGGGCAAAGAGGACGTATCGTAAGCAAGCTACACCACATTGACAAACATATTCACTCACCTGCCTCGACTCACATATGAACTTAAGTGACATTCCGTTCTTAATCCAAAGGGTTCAATATGGATTCTAACAACTCTTCTGGGAAGGTTTTCCACATGGTGTAGGAGCTAGGCTTGGCCCCTTGGTTCCAGCATACCAAGGGATGGACAATTCCATCTCATTCCAATCCCAACTCAGTGGGAACAGTTTGGGGACGGCCCCTTGCTTGTTCCTACGTGACTGCGCACCGGCGGACAAAGCAAGGTCCATACAGACATGGATAAGAGAGTATGGTATGGTATGGATGAACTTGACTGGCCTGCACAGACTCCTGGCCTGAACCAACACAACGACCTTGGGATGAGAGCAGCAAGGCCTTCCTGTCCAACATCAGTGTGTGACCTCGCACAATTTCTGAATAAACCTCTGCCTCACCTCCTTCATCTCGGCAAGAAGTTTAATGGCGTGCGCGTACTTCGGCGGATCCTCCTTTAACTGAGCCTCCAAACAATCCCAGAACGCTTGGTGCATTATCTCCTTCACCCTGTGCTCCAGGCTGCAAAGGGGCGCAGAGGCAATTTCTTTTTCAGCCTTGAGAAGTGACTCTCCCGGAGATGGGGCGCGGCAGTGCCAGCTCTCACCTCCCTTCGGGGAACTCCGCAGGTTTGAATTTAAACCCTTGATCGAGCACTATCTCATGGGCCAAAGCCATGTTGGTGACTCCTTCAGCTGCCTCCACCAGCTCCTCCACGGAAACGGGAGGGTTGGCTGTAAGTGAAGAAAAAGACATAAAATCCACCCATGCAAAAAACTGATGACCAGAATTTACACGCACTTGCACATACACTTGAGCATATACACTTTTACGCAATGCATCCAAACATACAATACATTAAAGTCAATGTCCTGGAGCACAGTTTACCAACATGACTTAATGGGAAGACACTTTTCATCTCTGACTCAAATGAAACTGAATTAGAGATGAGGGATTCAATAATAGGTCATGAGCGCTCACAAGGTTGCTGACAGTAAATTACAAAAAAACAAAACAAATCCTCGTCAAAGCCCTTGTGCGATCTCATTTTGGATTTGGAAATGAAGTTTATTTTCATGGCTGCGTCTCACAGTTCTGCTTTTCACTCGTGCCACCGTCCCACAATACATGAGACTATATGTGGCTCCGGGTGGGAAGGATACGCGTGTCAGTGTCGAATCAAAACTGTTTGCACCGTTTGCTCTGCGACTTTGACTGTCGTGCCTCTGGGTATGGTGTGTGGGTCACCACACAGACTACAAAAGCAGAGCCGGTTATATACAAACTATGTCAAATAGAATGGGACACAATGGGACGTTAGTCACAGCTCTGGAAGTGGAAGGGACCTCCACTTCCAGATGTCTCACCTTGGGGAGAGCTTCCTCTACGCACGCTCAGGGTGTCTGCGCCCGGCGCCTTCCTCTCCATCTCCTCAGAAGCGTCCCGCATCCTCTCCTCCGACTCCTTGTTTCCCCCGCCCTCGGGGCGGTCTGTCTCTTTCTCCATTCTGGGGTTCGCGAGATAACAGGTGTTTGATGAGCATTTCGATTGACGGTGTTCCAGTTCAGGTTTGTTGAAGGTTGAAACATCAACAGAATTACGGCCGATGACAATGAAATGTTAGATAAACAGTTGTGGTCAACACAATTACAAATCACTGATTTCCTGTCAACAATAGAAAACACTGACAGTTTCAGCTGTGGTCATTTACCAATGATGAACATGAATGAAAAAAATGAACCACGTTTTATTGACTGGTAATGCCGTTCCAACACACGCAGGACAGGTGCGGGCTACGTTTTTGGAAATGATGACATCATCATCATCATCAGCACCAGGAGTCAACGCGATGCTAGGGCTGTCTGAGGGTGCTCCGCACGACAGGAACGCGCAATGACAAAGCCTCGCAAAGACTGTTTATGTCGCGATACTGGACCGACGGTACCGACCTGGTTAATCGGCAGCACGCTGGGTGGAGCTGGGTTCTCTGAACGTGGCTGACGACAACAACAACAACAACAACAACAAATAAACGTTATGACACGGCTACTCCTCCATGGCTCTCGCGTGGCGGAATGATCGCGACTGAAACTTTTATTCACGGCTCCATCGCCGTCGCCCCCGCGCCGTCGCTATCGTGAGGACGTCTGTGTCATCTGTGTTCGCGTCGCAGGAGACCCCGGGATGAGTCGCCGCTATCCGAGCCTCTCTTCCTTGGGTGGGGCTAAGTGACGTAGCGGCAGGGCCCTCCTCCGCCCGGAGACAGCGTGGGGTGGGGCCGGGGCCAGGGGGGCGGGAAGGTTCGAGCAACGGTCCGGGGGTTCTGGTCCTAGCCCGCTACTGTCTGCACGGTGTGGCGGCAACCTCTGGTACCATCCTTCTACTGGGCACATACCGTGTCCATTGTGCTAAATGTAAGTAACTGTGAGCATCCCCTCCCTGGGTTTTCAGTTAATGAGTTATTTTTCTCAAATCTTCTAGAGAGAAATATATCAAGAAATGCTGCTACCTTTTTCTGTTAAATTAAGACGCCATTTTGTCTTCATGAATCCTAATGAATCCCCCGATGTTTATTTTATCCTGTCTGTATTACTATTACCTATTTGAATTTGTATTTTAGATAGATAGATGGATAGAGCTTTTATTGTCCCCTTATGGAAATTTGTTTTCACAAAACTATCAACCGCCAAAACCAAACCCAAACACGAATACAGGCATCACCAGCACTGAACAATCATGGGAGAGAAACACCACCGACATTGCAAAATATGAACACACACAAGCACAGAAAGCACACCATCAGACAATCACAGTTGCAGATACCATTAGACAACCAGTTGATTCAATTGCTCAATTAAACAAAATGAATTAAATAAACAAATACAATTTTTAAAATTTAAAAATCCACCACAAAGGATACGAGAAAGCAGTACTTTATTTAGCCCCAGAAAGTGCATTTTCAGCCAAAATTCTACAAAAGAAAATGAAATTCACCATATAGCAATGTGATACATGTTGCGTAAGTTACATTACATTACATGTGATGATAATAGTTATGCAGTTCAAGTAAAAAATCAGATAATTGAATGATAACAATAGTAATTGTGATGGAATATACATTAGAATAATAACAAATGTTTATATTAATAAACACCAGCAACAATGACTAGTCAAGATAGAGAACTGCAGTAAAAGTATATAGAGAGAAGAGAGATGTTGTCTGCAGCTCCTCTTCAGCCCATCCAGGATGCAGCATAGGGGAAGATCTCCACAGTCCAGGACACTCTGCACATCTTCCCAAGTCTCTCTCTGCAATTGCAACCTAAGTCCTGGCTCCATTTTTCTATGAAGTGAAATGATTTGATAATTTGATCTTGTTTGATCATGGGAAAGAAGCAGCAGCAGGAAGTAGAATTACAGTTTTTCCTCCATTGCTTTGGTGATTTTCTCACAACACTGTTAACATTAACAGTTAGTGCAGTTCTCAAAACAATTAATAGGAGATGCAGAACCTAGTGAATAACCTGAATAAAAGTTTGTCACTTGCTCAAAATGGATAGTTTACCCCTCAAAAGCAAGTATTTATAAAAAAGAAACTGTCATTGATACCAGCCGACACTGCTGATAGGTCTGCTGATAGGTGATGTACTGTATTAAAATATGTGTTAATGTGTATTAAGCTGATGATGCAAAGTAAAAGATATCTATATTTTGAGATAAAATGGCCGCTGAGTGAAGAATGGACTCTCCCTCCTTACAAAAGCCAATTTAACCACTAGATGTGAACCTACTGGAATGAGTGTCTCGTGCTCAATGTGTGAAGACTTAGTTGCCACTGTCAGTAGACAATTGGTGTTCTATTATCATAATTTGATTAGCATAATTCAAACGGCGTAAAACGGCACGATGTAACCAGGCTGTGGCTTCGCAAAGGAAAGGCCACATTACCAAAATGAGATTTCGAAAAACTCCCATGTAGTGAAGTCAAAGAAAAACATATATACTTAAAAACAAACAACAATAATGGAATAAAGTGATTTTTGGTGAAATCAAGTAAAAAAGGAGCCATCGGTTACCATGGCATAGCCCCAGGGATGGATGAGATCCTCTCTGGGTATCTTAAGGCTCTTGTAAGCTTGTGATTACATGCTTTCAGATCACTTGGTGAGCTGGCACACCCGTGTTGGATCCTGAGATGAGGAAAAGGCTTTTAAGGGAAAGAGAGGGGCTGGTGAGCTCCGAGCCACAGGGTGTTGTTCCAGAACCTGGGTGATATTGTCCCCTTTGTTTGTGTTGTCATGAATTGGCAGGCCAAATGCCATTAAGGTGCATACTGGGAGTTGGGAGCATAATCGGCATCTGTTATTGGTGAATGAGCCCCATGTCTGGCAGCAATGGAAAGGAGGCCAGCAGTAATTGTTTCACTGGTTGTATCTCTGTGTGTGGGCTGTGATGGGGTGTTTGCTATTTTTTTGTGTGACTGCATGTGTGAATGTACGGGTATGGACAATTGAATTCCTCTTGTCCCGTGGTCACAGCAGCCACTGTTGCTGCTGTGATCACGGGACAAGAGGTGGCATAATTAGCTCTTTGTTTGCTTTGATGGGTGCATGGTGTTTGCAGTGTTGTGTGCTTCTTCTTTTTTCTTTGTATCATGATGAAATCATAATATGATATGCAATTAGGACATTCATTGTTTATTCCAATTTTTTAGCATGTGACATTACTGCTGTTTTATGGCTAACCTATATTACCATTCTATTCCATGTGTATACATACTGGAGTCACACTGTTCAGCCTCCCTGGGAAAGGTCTATGGCAGGGTACTAGAGAGGAGAGTCCGGCTTGTGAGTTGAACCTAAGATCCAGGGGGGAGAATGCGTTTTTTTGCCCTGGTCGACCTGACAGTGTTGAGCTTTGTAGCTGAGTGTGAAACGGCTGTGATGAAGATCAGCACATCCAAGTCTGTGCCCACTGAAGAAAGTACTCAGGGTTTTATTCACGAATGAGGAAAAAATGAAATAGGAGAGATAGCCTCTACCGGTCCTTGTTGGAAGTAGGAGTAATCAGCCACAAGGAGAAGCTACAAGTAAAAACAAAGCATTTCAACAAAGCAGCAATAACAGTGTATGTTCAAGGTAGCGCATGAACCAAAAGTAATGGCCTTATTCACAACCTCTTCACGTGTACAAGACAATGCAAAGGACCTGAATCACATTCACATTGCATTTCCTCACTCTCCCTGTGGTCAGAAAGCAAGAGCGCGCTGCATCGGAGACGTGCCACCTGTTTCAGATTGGGGGGGATGGAAAAGGATAGAGCATTACGTGAGGGAGGAGAGCTGTTGCCCGGCAGTGGCCTTGGCCAAGGCCAGTGCTGGTTAGGGAGGCTGAAAGCAGATAAGACGTTTGGGAGACGTTTGGGTGTAGGGAGCACAGAAGAATGAAAATGAGGAAAGTAAGATGTGAGACAAGTTTCGGTAAACCACAAACCAGAGTCATGGCATGAGGCACCCTATGGCCAGATATGATCTAAAGTAAAATAGGAACCCGGTCTGTCCATCTTCACCTCCTTTTTTTTTTATTTTTGCAAATTTTCTGATGGATTGATGGAATTTAGCTGATAAAGAAATGTGACTGAGGCGGGGACAAAGAGGGGGAGAAAAACAGGGTTTTCCTCGTCTTTGTCTGGAATGATTAGCAGGCTGTTTTGACAAATGCAGAAGCAGGTATACTCATGGCACCCTATGGATCATATCTCCATTACACATGTATTAACAGTTTTCTCATTTATCGGTTCAAACAAAGGATCCTATTCGTTCCTCACGCGAACCTAGAAAGTTAGATAGAAACTTTTTTTGGGGAGGCTCCCTCAGTATCGATAGCCGCCGCGATGACTCGATTGTCCTTTCAGTTTCCATTCTGCGGAAGCGGAAGCGTCCTCACCTGGGACTGCGGCTGCGGCTTGGCCCGAAGATCGGGAGGAAAAGCGACCCGCACCCGGAGCCCACGATGGCTGCGCGCATCTCCAAGTACATCTTCCAGACCCTGTGCGACCACCGGGGCTCCCTGGACTTCCAGCGGCTGGACGAGACGGTGGCCCAGCGGTTCACGGCGGCCGAGTCGGTGCTGCGCTCCGTCCTCTCCGAGCACCAGGGCATCGCCGTGCTGGAGGGCAGCATGGACGCCGGGGGGAAGCTCCTGAGACCGGACAGCGTGCTGGTGGCGCGGACCGGCCTGCGCCTCTGCCAGAGCAAGCCCGGGGAGTGCGCGCAGTGCCCCGGCCTGCACCTCTGCAGGTACCTGGTGTGCGGAGAGTGCTCGTTCGGGTGAGTCCGAGTCCCTCAGGGGCCTTTCAAGTACCAGGTTGCTGACTCCGGCCTGGTTTACCCTGTCCGACTGTCAGTTTTAAAAAAAAAACAAAAACGCTAAACAAAATATCACGAAAGTCTGAAGAGTCACTAATAACGCTGTCCTGTGTTTCACCAGCAGATGGCAGGAACGGCCATGCTGCCTCGAACCACACTCTTTTCTGGAATCGCTCCGTCTGTTTGCTACCGTTTGTTTAAAAAGCAAAACAGCCTCTGTTCGTTTTTTTTTGCGTCCCCGCAGGCCCAAGTGCAAAAACCCCCACGCGCTCGACTCTCCACACAACGCCGGGTGTCTGGCCGCGCACGGCCTCGGCGACTTGACGGAGAAGCAGGTGTTCCAGCTCCTGCTGCAGAACGACCCCTTCCTGCTTCCCGAGGTAGGAGGACACACCGGCACACTCGTTGAGTCCTTTCCCGCCGCGCGGGCTGAGAACGCCCTCCTGCCCTCCCGCCGCAGATCTGCCCGCACTACAACAAGGGGAACGGCCCGCACGGCTCCTGCAGGTTCGCCGCCTCCTGCACTAAGCTCCACGTCTGCCTGCACCACGTGCAGGGGGACTGCAAGTTCGGCCCGGCGTGCAAGAGGGCGCACGCCTTGGACGCGCAGGGCGCCAGGCTCCTGAAGGCCCTCAGCGAGGAGAACATGGCCGCCGTGATCGAGATCTACAGGAACAAGCTCGTCCTGGCCGGCCAGCTGGAGAAGCGGGCCCCGGCCGCCGCCGGTGAGGGTCGAAACTGGGTTTTTTTGGCGATTTGAACTTCTGGGAGGTTTACGCGAGTCTCTTGTGCGTCTCCCGCAGCCGCGCCGGAGGCGAGAGTCCCCCCTCACCCTGCGTCCCCAACCGGCGCCGCGGGGCCGGCCAAGCCCCCGGGTGACATCGACAGGAACGAAATCTGCCTCTACTCCTTCCAGAAACGCTGCAGCTTCAAAGGTGAGCTGGGCGATGAGACGCGCACGCCGCAGCGGGGTGTCCAGCGGTCCACTTAAAGGTGTTGGCACGACCCGTGGCAAAAACGAGGGAGTCGCCAGCCTCAGAGGACGTTCGTTCGGTTTAATTTTGCAGAGGATCACAGACATGACGCAGAACCAAAGTCCTTTCGAATGGCAACTTTCTGGCTCTCAGAAACACCGAAAGAAATCGAGACGAAATCGTTGACGTGTTCCTGCCTTCCACAGAGAGGTGCGCCCGTGTCCACTGGCACCTCCCATACAAATGGCAGGTTTCGGACAAGGACGGCGTGGCCTGGAAGGACATGGACAACATGGAGGACATCGAGAGGGCTTTCTGCAATCCCAAACGTGACACCTACTGCATGGATCCCGCACTGGCCCTCGGGAAGTGCCTGGGCCTCACGCCCTATCTGAGGTACGCGGAATGGGGGGGGGGGGGGGGCTATCGATGTGGGTCAGAAATGGAGCCGTCGCGGGCTCACGCTCGACTTTTCCTTCCAGGTCTCTGTCTCTCGCCGACTCGGTCGACTTCCTGACCATGACCCTTGGACGGTCCAGAGTGCGCCGCCTGTCCACGGCCTCCTCCGTGTCCACGCCGCCACACTTCAATCTGTCGACGGAGTGGCTGTGGTACTGGAAGGGCGACGACGGGGAGTGGCGGGAGTTCGGACAGGTTGCCTTGTCTCCGATCCGTCGTCGCGCGCTCGGCAAACCGAAACGGACCTCTCGTCCTGACCGCGTCGCTCTCCCCCCGCGCAGAGTGACAGCGGCTCGCCGGCCTCCGCCACCTCGGAGACCCTGGAGAACGTGTACCTGGCGGACCGCGGCGCGGAGGTGCCGTTCGCCGCCGGCACGCAGCAGTACGTCCTGCGGCTGGGAGGGCCGGCGGGGAGCCCGCGGATCCGCCAGCGGAACGTGAAGCACCACACCGAGAGGGAGGTCCGGAGGAGGCCCCGCTTCGTGTCCGCCCGGGACGTGCAGGCCAAGCTGAGCAGGTAGCGCCAGGTCCAGTGTAGCAGGGCGTTGTGCCTCGCGTTACACCACACTTGCGGTCCAAGAGTCTCACCCGTGTCTGTCTCCTCCGTAGTCCGTCCGGCTCCACCGCAGCCGAAAGTTTCCCGTCCCATTGGGACAGGAGCGCCATTCCAGATTTTGGATACAAGGTGCCGCCACGTCACGCCTCTGCCACATTGTGTAGTATACTCGGGACGCGTCCTTCACTAACCTGCCGTGCGCCGCTCTCTCAGCTTGTAGCGCTCCCCAAGGCCACGAAGGAGTACGAGAGGTTTGAGATGCTGTTCAAGAGGACCATGCCCCACAGCACCATTAACAGCATCCACCGGATCCAGAACCCCTTTCTGTGGAAAATCTTTCAGTGGTAAGGCAAGGTTCTACGATCGATCAATCGATGCCATGATCGTGCGTGTGGGATTGTGCGAGAGTGACATCGGCTCAATCCGAAGCTCCACTCGTACATGCAGATTGTTGTAGTAGTTATAGATTGTTATAGCCCATTGTTTACCGTTTACTGTTGCGTTTTACTGCCATTCATGCATAACCTGCGCTGCAGCTGGCCTCAGCAGATAAGTTCCATTACTTGCTGGGACTGAGCACGGTAGACATAGACTAGTGCATGGAACAGCAAGCAGCCAAGATGGCCATGGAAGCTCCAGTGGAGCGGACCGACGCCGAAAACAAGCGCGAAATCCATCTGTGCGTTTCTCCCGCGCCCAGGCAACGGGAGCAGATGAAGCAGAAGAACGGGGGGAAGCCCGCGCACGAGCTCTACCTCTTCCACGGCACCGACCAGTTCCTGGTGGAGCGGATCGCGGAGAAAAACTTCGACTGGCGGCTGTGCGGCGTCCACGGCACGGCCTACGGCAAAGGTAAGGCTCCCCCTCCCCTTCCCCCTCCCCCTCCCCCTCCTCCTCACCCTCCCTCTCCCTGCCACTCCCCGCCCACGACCTCCCCTCCTCCCCCTCCGCAGGGAGCTACTTCGCCCGGGACGCGTCCTACGCGCACCGGTACACCAGCGCGGCGGCCGGCGGCGACAGGGCCATGTTCGTGGCCCTGGTGCTGGTGGGCGAGTACGCCCGGGGCTGCCGCGGCTACGTCGTGCCGCCGCTGAAGGACGACGCCAGGAGCCAGTACGACAGCTGCGTCAACTGCCTGAGCGACCCCAGCATCTACGTGGTGTTCCGCGAGCAGCAGCTCTACCCGGAGTACGTCGTCAACTACTCGTGAGGGGGGGGGGGGGGGCGGCGGGCGCCACGCCCGCCCTGGTTCGCGTCCCCTCCGACCCGGTTCCGTTCTTTGGACAATGGAGGACACGGTAGCGTTCGGGCGACAGGCGGGACACTACTACACGTTCTGGCAGGCCCAGTCGAGTTCTTTGGTACCGTTTTAAGTGTGTGTCAGGTGGGGTGGTGGGGGTTCTACTGCCGCACATGTTATACTGGGAATACCATAGAATAATGCACATGTTTGGGGATCCCCACTTTTTCGGAGTTTCGTTGTTGTAGATGTTTTCTTTCCCCGTGGGAGTGCCCTCAGTTTCACGATAGCAATAAAGTTCTAGTCTCGTTCTAGTCTGCCTGTGGTCTCTCAGCCTCAAGCCCACTTCACCAACCGCAAGGAGATCACTGGGAGGGACGGGTCCTCGCTCGCGCGGATTCCTTTATTCTTGTCGTCATTGACTGTGTGTAGTTACAGAGCAAAAGCAACACATTGCGAAGTGGTGTACAAAAATGGCATTGTCGGTGTGATTTTAGGCATGAAAATGCGACACTCATTTGCACGCAGGTACTTGGTTACATTGAAGTCGCTAAAAAAACCCAAAACTAATGCATAACTGGCACCTTCAGTCGCCTCAATCACAGCTGTTGGAATCATGAACGTTTCACACAGAATCACTTCATTGAATCACCTTGGTAACACATTCAGATTTACATCCTGATATTTTTCAGTGCCGTCTCTCAAGTCCTAAAACCGATCTGACGCCGATCGGGCGTAAAACACATTTCCCCCGCCGCCGCTCCAAACGAGGTGGTGACGAGATGCGAGATTCATTTAAAAAAAAAAAAAAAAAGAGGAACGTCTCCGGCGTATTTCAGTATTAATCAGTAACCCCCGGACCCGAGCGGTCCGGTCTGCACCTTGTGCGTCATTCACAGTGGAAATCGGTGACAGTTACCGGTAGCAGCGCAGTTCCCCCCCCCCCCCGCTCATTCGTTCTCCAGCTCCCCTCCCCCGGGGCCGTCGCCCCCAAGTGAACGCCGGACGGATCTGTGTCAGCGATCCGGGGAATCCACCGGAGCCTCCGGCCGCCCTCGCCTCTGGAGCTTGACGAATATGCCGTCCTTCGGCCCCAGCGTGCTGGACGACTTCAGCTCGAGGGGGACCTGCTCGGAGAGAGAGGGAGAGAGAGAGAGAGGGAGGGAGGGAGAGGGAGAGAGAGAGAGAGAGAGAGAGAGAGAGGGAGGGAGGGAGAGGGAGAGAGAGAGAGAGAGAGGGAGGGAGGGAGAGGGAGAGAGAGAGAGAGAGAGAGAGAGAGAGGAGGCCGTTTGTTAAGAGGAGGCTGCAAAGGGAAACAAACTTAACCTTATGAATACAAATAAAGCACACACACACACGCATGCTCTCTCTCTCTCTCTCTCTTTGCATTGTTCCTGTGGTGGTAAAACGCCAGAGGAACTTCATTAGCGAATATGAAGCGGCTGTCGGCTGGAACTGCACCCTGGCCGATGAACGCATAAACGCTAAGCGCTCCCCCGCCAATGTTTGACGCTTTCGCGTTGCCGTTTAACCGACTACTTCCACCCGGGGAAGGCAGAGCGTTCTAACGCGTGCGCTCCACCCCCCCACCCCCCCCCCACCCCCCACACCTTGGTCTCCGAGCAGGCTGCCACGGTGAACCGGCGGAGCACGCGCACCAGGGCGACCTTCATCTCCAGCTGGGCCAGCCTCATGCCCACGCAGTTGCGGGGCCCGGCCCCGAACGGCAGGTAGACGAAGGGGTGGCGGGCGGCCTTGGCCTCGGGCGTGAACCTGGAGGGGGGGGGGGGGGGCATTGAGAAGGTTCAGAGCGGAGAGAGACAGGGTTTTGACTCCAGGTTGTTCCAGGGAGAGTGGGGGGGGTGAGGGGGGATGAGGCTGGTACCGCTCGGGGATGAAGCGCTCGGGCTCGGGCCAGTGCTCCGGGTCGTAGTGGAGGAAGCCCGCCGGGATCTCCAGCGTGGCCCCTTTGGGCAGCGGCTGCCCGTTCACCACGCAGTCCTCCTCCACCTCCCTCGCGAACCTTGGTTCGGACACAGAAAGCCGTTTCGTGCCCGATGGCGTGGACAGCGGTCGAATATGGGACAGAAATGCGCGTGCGGAGTTTTTACCTGAATCCGGGGGGGTAGAGGCGCAGGGCCTCGCTGATGACCATGTCTAAATACTTGAGCTCTTGGACGTTGGCGTAGTCCGGGGACTCCTGCGAAGGCAGACAAGGGGACCGTTCCCGGTGAGAGGTCTCGGCGGGCGCAGGTCGGGGCGGGCGCGAGGGCACTCACGTGCGCGGCGAAGAAGGCGTCCACCTCCCGGTGGACCCGGCGCTGGCTCTCCGGGTGGAGGGCCAGGAGGTAGCAGGTGAAGGCCAGCGTGTTTCGGCTGGTCTCGAAGCCCGCCAGGAGGAAGACGAACGCCTGGCCCACGATCTCGTCCTCGCTGATCGCCTTCCGTGGCGGCCCCCGGCCCGAGGACGGGGGCCCGGCGGCGTCCGCCGCGTCCCCGGGCCGCGCCTCCCTGCCCGTCCTCGCGTCCAGCATCAGCTGCAGGAAGTCTCGCCTCCTCTGCGTGCAAATGGGCCACGGACTCGTTTGCAACATGGAACTCGGCTCTTGCTGCTGTGCGGCACATGCTGCCTGTCCAGGAGCCCGTTAAAAGGAACATCCAGGTTCCTCATATCGAATGCCCTGTTAGTGTGTGTGTGGTGCGTGTGTGTGTGCGTGTGGACCTGCTCAGGGGGCTGCTCCTCGCGCTGCTTGATGATCTCCCGGATGCTGCGGATGAAGAACTGGTTCATCTGGTCCCGCCTCTTGTTGGGAATGAGTCCGGCCACGGGGGCGGCGGCGAACGGAAACGCAACTGCACACACGGCAAGCAGAGGCGCACGCGCTCACACACACACACACACACCCGCAGAGGCCTCAAGAGAAACGCGCGCGGACGGCCTCGCCCGTCTACCGCGTCAAGCGTGGCGGCGGGGGCACTGACTGAAGAGCAGCATGATGGGCCGGAAGAAGGAGAAGGAGAAGAACATCTGCGCGTGGCGCACGAACGGGTCGTCCGGGTCGTTCTGGGAGTCCACCTGGGTGGCGAAGGCCACGCTGGCGATGACGTCCATGGTGAAGCAGCCGAAGCAGCTGCGGACAGATGTGGACGGGGGGGCGGGGGTCGGCGTCTGGAGGAGTCTGTTGCGCGTGTGTGGTGTGTGTGCGTGTGTGTGTGTGTGTGTGCGCACGTGTGTGTGCGTGATTACTTGTAGATGTCGAAGGCTTCTCCTGACTCTGCGTGGACATTTAGGTTGTTCATCAGGGCATCGGTTGCTACGTTGATGAGCGGGACCATCTGCAGGAAAAACGGAATAGAATGTGCAGAATGGAATGGAATAGAATGTGCAGAATGGAATGGAATAGAATGTGCAGAATGGAATGGAATAGAATGTGCAGAATAGAATGGAATAGAATGTGCAGAATGGAATAGAATGTGCAGAATGGAATGGAATAGAATGTGCAGAATGGAATAGAATGTGCAGAATGGAATGGAATAGAATGTGCAGAATGGAATAGAATGTGCAGAATGGAATGGAATAGAATGTGCAGAATGGAATGGAATAGAATGTGGAGAATGGAATAGAATGTGCAGAATGGAATGGAATAGAATGTGGAGAATGGAATAGAATGTGCAGAATGGAATGGAATAGAATGTGCAGAATGGAATGGAATAGAATGTGGAGAATGGAATAGAATGTGCAGAATGGAATGGAATAGAATGTGCAGAATGGAATGGAATAGAATGTGGAGAATGGAATAGAATGTGCAGAATGGAATGGAATAGAATACGCAGAATGGAATAGAATGTGCAGAATAGAATGGAATAGAATGTACAGAATGGAATGGAATAGAATGTGCAGAATGGAATGGAATACAATGTGCAGAATAGGATAGAATGTGCAGAATAGAATGGAGTAGAATGTGCAGAATGAAATGGAATAGAATGGCCAGAATGGGATAGAATGTGCAGAATAGAATGGAGTAGAATGTGCAGAATGGAATATGACCCCTCGCTAAGCTACCTCAGAGTCGGACACGGGATCAAAACTATCCCACAAGCTTAGCGAGCACGCACCACGCAGCATAGCATTCAACAAGCTGAGTAGATGGATGTGAACCTGTTCAATGATGTAGGAAACCTGGTAAATCTGGTAGCCATGCAGTAAACACTGGGGATAAAGATAACCTAGGATGGTACAATGCGTCTTAAGGGGGACATACCAAAGATAAGTGACTTCATTTTTGTCAGTTTCAACAGATATCCGAGTATACAGTGTGACCGTTAAGCCCTACCCTACTACTCAACCTGATTGCTACCTTATTAGCATCACTTCTGTTTGCAGAAGTGATGCTTCACGGTTAGTCGCCTCAAGTTGAGGCTCACACAGTTCCACTACATGTTTGGTTTTCTTTTGCCCTGTTCTCCTCCCACCTCCTTCATCTTGGCAGCACTGAACGACGGGGTCAGGATGCTGCGCACCCTCTTCCAGCGCTCGTCCCTCAGCATCAGCAGACAGTCGGTCATGGGCTTGGTGGCGAAGCGGATGGTCTGCGGCGAGACGCGAGAGAGCGGAAGCGGCTTGGCGAACGGTTGGGAGACATTTCGATAAAGACAAGGTTCCCAGCGACAGTGCGGAGTGCACGTGCCGGCCCGCGGTCTCACCATCCTGTTGGGGAAGCTGCTGAACTGCTTGACCATCACTTCTCTCAGCATGTCGGGGTCCGCCACCACCACCACTGGCCTCCGGCCCAAGTAATACCTGCAATATATAAGGCAGTGCACAATCGACACAATCGACAGTCCTCTCCCTCATCCACTCCCTTTGTAAGCCATCGCTAATGATAAGATATGATATGCTAATAGGATACGGTGACGGTGGGCCTCGTGCTGTGATCCTACAGGCCGGCATTTCTTACCCGCAGACCCGGCCATGCGTCTTTATGAGGTGATTGATGGGGTCGAAAAATCCCTGCGGAGAAAGTGGTGGAGCCGCGTCAGACCGAAAGTCCCCTGTAAACACTGACCGCAGGGGGGAGGAGGCCAAGCGACAACGTCAAACGCAAAGTGGCCGTGACTCAAATCTGCCGGACAGTATCCGAGTCACGAGTCGGCAGATCAAAGCAGATTAAAAGAAAAAAACAAACCAAAAAAACATTTTCTGGGACTTTTTTCCGACTACTGTAAGCGTAGAGATGATAAATGACAGTCAATCAGACAGTTAATTGCCTATGACCTTAACTTAGGTTTAGGTCATAGGCCATGACCTAAACTTAGGTTTAGGTCACATGAAGGCATACATTTATAACTTCTCTCTTTTTGACAATGACGAAATCAAAGACGGAGGCCGAGAGAGCCGCGTCTCACCGCAATATCGTACCTTCCGAAACATAAAGATGTTGCCGTAGAAGGGCAATGGCTTTGGGTGTTTGATGCCACATTTAGACAGGACCGAGAAAGGGTAAACCGAATACCTGGGAGAAGAAAACACGGAGTTGCGTTGATTAGGACCGACCTGCCATTAAAATCCTTTTAACGGAGCTCAAAGTGTAAAGCTGCCAACCCGCATGTTGCATGAATATGCAACATATTCGTGGCGGGTCAAGCAGGGATAGAAAGCGAATTACCAGTAGAGGAGAGCCAGAAAGACCAGGAGGAGGCTGAGCGTCATGGGCACCCCACTGGCCTCGGTGTGGAACACGTCCAGGAGGTCAAACATGATGACAGCCTTCTCTCAGTTCCCCATCGATGTCTCTAAATCGGGGCTAGTTTGGGGGGAAAAAAGGGTTGGAACACAAAAAAAAACGATTAGGTAGGTTCATAAAGTAGGGTAAAACAAGTCATTGGTCGTATATACAAGTATAGCATGAAAAGCGAAGCCAGACCTCAGCATCTCATCATAACACCGACTCTGCGGGGTCAGGCAGCGTCACGGGCACTGACGTATGCTGACACGTCAAAAAAGCATCCCAGCCGCAGTTACCAAGCGGCCACCTAACGGCTTTTAAAACACGCACTTTGTCCGTTTTTACACTTCTCAGGGGGCAGGAACCCTGACCTGCTGGCATTGGCTGTCAGTGCGTCGCTGAAACGCTGAGCTGCAGCTACCACACAGCGACAATAACAACAAACCGCCAGCCCTCTCATCACCTGTGCCGCATTTCAAGGGACAGTCTGTGACGAGACGTTCACGGGATGAGCTGGGGACACTGCCATAGCAGACGCGGGTTCACTCACCTCGGCCGGGGACGCTCTATATTTAGGTCACCCCGAACGGTCTGCGCGACTGTGTTGTGTTTTCATAAGCGCTCTTCTGCTCCACACAGGCTGCAGCCGAAGGGGAGGCTGGGTACTCTACCGCCCCCGGTGGTCGGGACCGGTACTGCAGTGTGTGTGTGTGGTGTGTGTGTGCGTGTGTGTGTGTGTGTGTGTGTGTGGGGGGGGGGTTGGGGGGGAGACGGTCAGAACTGAGGAGGTGGCTTGGACCGTGATGAAAACGCCTACAAGCATCTACAACGACGTTGTATTGAAGTGAACGAGAAAAAGAAACAGAGGGAGATGGATGAGCAGGTGCATCATATGCTACAAGTTGCACATTGTATCGAGGATGTGAGAGGATTATTTATGAAGTTAAAGCTCATCGAAATTGCAAAATTACAGCATGTCATGGGCTGATTCATTATGGTTAAAGAATAATTAATTGAAAATAAACTTCCTCATCTATTTTCATTTACAGTGGATGTATCCGACCATCTATTTTCTTTCCACTCAGAAGCGGCACTGCTCAGAGTACAAAAGGGTATTTAAATAGATCGGACCCATCAACAAGAGTTGTTGGCTACCTTATCCTCTGATGAGGTTGATTTTGGGAACAAGCATTTCCAGTGCATGTTTGACCACAGGAACAAGAAGCTTTAGTTCCATGGTGAAAAAGAAAACCCCCCCCAAAAGTAGGTACTTGAAAGGTTCTGAAAATATGGGGCCTGGTTTGCACAGTGAACATCTCTGGCCGGATAGGCACTTTATGCATATTTTAACAGGCACAAACACACAGTTTATTTTGTTCTTTTTGAAAGCCTTCAACTGTTTAGAGAAGAATGGAGCCCAGCAGGAAAGTGCTGGGCTGATGGATGGATGATGAGCTGCAGGTTTTACTTTTGTAAATGTGGCAAGAGCTACGATCTGTGACAAAAAACGATGAAACGTATGCGATGATTGCAGTGAGGCTGGCAGAGAAGAACATTAACCACGCTATGAAGCAGGTCGACAAAGAGCTGAGAGAGAAACTAAAGCAGGGCTATAAAAAGAACATAAAACTAGAAGAACCGGAGTGGTGTAGATAGGTGTTTCAGTGGAACAATCTGGAACGGCTGGAAGCCTTGCTCAGGCACAGGCCATCATTTTCCAGAAGCCACAAGCTCGTGGATGCGAGCTGAACTCAGCTATCAGACAGTAACACGACAAACAAGCAAAGGGAGTCTTAGTGGCAGTGAACAAACGGTGGTTTATGATGACAAGACGGTTTCACAGAGGTTTGGGATTATGGGGAGAGGTGGCTGTGCCAAATAAAATCAAATTAATATAACAAAAGGAAGCCTGGCTCGGCTATTTTAACAGAGAATTCAAAGATAAACCAAAAGGCCCAAAGAAAAAGAAAACTCACCAAAACAACAACCAATAACTCTACTGTTTTAGCAAAAAGTCACCCATGTGAGTGCAAAAAATGTCAAGGGTACCCACATCACTGCCACAGTGATGGCACATTGTACAACACATCATCAATAACAGTGACAACATCATGAATTCAAAATGCATGGAACGACACAGTGTTGACTTTCTCCACTCCGGCCTATAACATGCGGAATGACGAGGTGATAGCATAACATTAAATAAAAGAGTGGAGCAATGCATTGAACCCTGTGATAACATTGCAAACTTTGCTCCATTGATGACCAGGGCAATTCAAACTTCAGAGTTGAATTGAAAACAATGCTAGAATCTCAGTTCAGCTCTAGAGCTTGATTTGAATTTTGTTAGGAGGAAATGAACAGGAATTCCTGTGCGGAATTTGATTTAAAGAAAAAAGAGTTAGAATTCAGATAGTCATGTGTACCCCAACGCCAGGGCTTTATTCTCAGCTCAGGACTTAATGTAAGGCAAGAAACATTATCGTTTTTGAACAATCTATGATGTCATTCAAGATACATTCAAAACGATAATGCAACGACGAAGCCTGCATATCAAGCCATAGATTATTCCTTCAGTACTGAAGGCCTACATGAGGCATTCATGTTTGCTCTGATAAAACCGGAACACTGATTGTTGCAGTTCCCAAAGTTGCCTGCAGATGGGGATCAAACAGCATATGTGGTGGTAAAGGCCCAGTCATTAAGCATTGTCAACTTCGTATACGCAGAGTCCTTTATTTCACTAAATATTACCAGAATAGGACAGGCCCACGTATGGACAGAATCAGTGTGCAGATTAACCCGTGAGATTCCGAATGCTCATGCAAAACGCATGGTTCAATGGGGCGTTTAGACACATGAGGTCACAGTGACCTCAAGGAGTGCTGAGGTCTGTGACCTCAAGATTCCAGGAGGTCACTGTGACCTCAAGATTCCATGAGGTCACAGTGACCTCCTGGAATCTTGAGGTCACAGTGACCCCATCCCAGAATTTCATCTGTCCTCACCTTAAACCTCATCTTGTTAACACAGTAGAAAACCCTCAGTGTTCCCATCCTCACACGATGCTCTTCTGTAACCGACATGCTGCTGATGTGCAAAGAGGCTATTCTCATGAAAAAGTGACACATGACCACGACAGCTGGGATTTTTCAAATTAAGATGACACAATGTCCTAATTATGCATGCTGAATGACTCATCCACATCCTTTGAGGTATGAAACAAAGCTGACTCTGCATGTTTTCTGTGTATGTGTGTGTGTATACCTGTGTGAGGGAACCATAAACAAATCAGCATCCTTGTGCACAAAGTGGCACGTCGCCATAATGTTGCAATGATGTGTGCGGACATGTATGCTGATTTGTCCCCCTCTGCTCTTTGGTAAGCAAGTTGAAGCAGCAGAAGTGTTTCCAGAAATCGCAATGGCGACACACACCGAGCATGCATCCGTGTGTAATCTGCTGAGCTGTGTGCTTTACCCCTGGCCTCGATGAAGAATGAGCATCACGAGGAGGCAGCGATAAGATCGCAGAGATCGACCACAAGGGGAACATCTGGATATGGAGGAGGTTTCTGGTCTGATAAACACGTCACATCCCTTTCGCAGCATGCTGCGAGACGCGATGAAATATGGGAGCCGGGGCGGCATAAAGCTATTAATAGTGAAACTGGCTGAGGAAGAAATTAAGGAGTTGGGTATGGCCTGCTCCAGGGGTGACCGGAGGGCGCGGGTAGCCTGAAATAAATACAGTTGAGACTCCTCTTCTCCTCTGCTGACCCTCCTGCCAGTCTACCACAACTCAGACTGCCTGAAGCCACTGGGTGTCAGATGGTGATGTATGGCACTCTGGAAGCAATATTACTGAGATGATGCCCACTTAGTGGCGTAAAATAAGCAAAGAGGCCTATTGGTGAGCGAATCAATGTCGCCATTTCTTTTCCTGGAAATACTGGTGCAGAGTTTGTGTGCGTCTTTGACAATGTCCTCTTTTAAGGAGTCCCTGAAAGTGTTTTTGCTGCAAAACAGGGTTTTCTGAAAGTGGCCTTTATTATTCATTTTAATTCAGACAAAATTAGGTCAGGTCAGCACCAGTATCATACGATATACATAAAATAGGATAAAACTGTATTCATCCCTGAAGGGAAATTATTATTAATAATTGTATTTAATGATGAATTAAACTTGAATAATGATGATAAGGAAATAATCCCTTAAGAGAGCGAGATCTGCTTGCATCCGAGCTCAACCTTGTTATATAAAAATTCTATGTCCGAGCTCATGAAACACAAGTGCTCAGATTCATAATTCACAAGGGGAAGCTGTCGGTGTGGTTTCAGAATAGTCACCAGGCTGTTCATGTTATAAATACTGACTGATTCAAGTTCACAAATAGTCCATCTGAATTCTATTTCAAGGGTGGCTGGCTCCAGAGAACTTCTCAATGAGTTAGATTTAAGGTTATGAGAAATAAATACGTTCCCGCGGTCTGCTCGGTCGTGCACAAAGCAGGAGAGGCCACTTTTTTATGCGGACTTAAGTCTCCCTTTAAGACAAATGTGTATCGGCAGAAGGAGGGGAAATGTCTTGAGCGCAGGAGAAAAGACACTCTAAGCGCTGACAGGTTATTCAGAGGGGGCAGACCTTGGCAGCCCAACAGCATGTGTGTTGGCAGAACAGTCTCTCTGATGTGTCATGTCCGGATGCTTAATGAGTTCAGGTAAAATGTTTGCTGTGAGACAGGGGCAAGGGAACTAATGAAACCCCTACCACCCCGCCTTCAGAAGCAATTACCTCAAAATAAACATTAACCACGAGGCACTGCGTCAAATAATGTCTAAACGGCTAAAACTACAAACACGCCACATTGAAGATTCACAGAAACGACTCGAGTATTCTGAGTTTTAAGAGGACTTTAGCCCCAAAGAAACATTACCAGACCACAAGCCTTTGCTTGGATTAGCCTCTCCTTTGTGAGATGGGGTTAAGTGATGAAAATACTTCGGTATCTTTTATCGCTGCCCTGCAACCTACAGAGCCATGCATCCTTATTTCTATTTTGTTTCAACCCATTCATTAGCAGGCCGCATTTGATGGAGACAAAAACAAACAATTACTGTGCAAATAATGTCAGTTGCAGCAGCCCTTCCTTTCATGGCTGATTTGTCTTTGTGTTCAGGCGTCCATGCTCCTTTGTGCTGCCTCCCGTTCCAGTCACTGACTGCCTAGCTTCCTGGCACTGGTTGCTCCCACAGTAGTTTCATCCCCTCTTATTTACATTGTATTGCACCCTATTTGAATGGAACCTGCTGAGAGACAAGTAGACATGTAGCAGAGAAAAGGAGAGCAGGAGCGCCAGTCCTTCCACACCTTCAGGTTTATGTGCAGAAACCAAATGCGTGGTTATTGACAAAGGCCTGTCCATACAGAATAATATAGAGGCTTTGGAGACTTGTTGAACAGCAAATTTATTGATTGGTTGCTTGTGTTTTTATGGTTAGTAGGTACAAACAGGTGTCAAGGTGCAGACAACCAACAGCAAGGGAACGTGGAAGAAACCTGAAAAGTCAGTTATGCTCGTATGTTAGTTCTGATGATGAAATTAAGGTGTCAGATTGATCATATTTTGACAATGAAAGTCGACAAATCAACTTATAAAGATATTATGATCTCTGTCGTTCTGATTGTAGCATTTTTAGCTCGTGATTTCAGTACTGATGCCGACAGTGTTGGTACACTCTTGTGATTCTCATGAACCTTGTTTCAACCAGCCCCGCATCTTGAAAGTAATATAAAAACACTTATGCCACCTGCCCAGCAACAAATGGCAACCAAACAGAGTTAGAGGATTGCTTCTGAACGTATTGCAGCGGCAGATATTGTCCTCGGGAGTTGGTAGAGACCATAAACAGAGCTAAAAGGAAAATGAATATCAGACTTAAACTCATCATGTCTCCATAAAAAAAGTAATAAATGAATCCCAATGTCGTTGTGTCTCCTGGATGTGTAAATATGCTGTTGTTTGCGAAAGAACAACGTTAAAGTCCTGATGTATTTACAGATCGTTTCCACCATCCCCATGAGACCAAATATGTTATTTAAGGTTTGATCAAGAGTGAGTGCTCTTGTACTGTTGAGGCAGAGGGGCTGTCTGCATTATCCCATGATCAAATGCTGAGGAAAAATGGTTGCCAGTCACAATTACTGGAGCAAAAACGAACTGAGGCCTAAACACTCAAGTGTGCCTGTCTGCTTTGCTAAAGGTAATTATTTCACTGGCCAAATTGTTAATTAGTTTGAGTAATTGCTGAAAGTGTGTGTGTGTGTGTGTGCGTGCATGTTGGGAGCAGAGTGGCTGCGGTGCTGGGGTGATTGTATTATTGTCTGGCAGGAGAACACAGAGGGGCAGAAAAAAGGGGCTGGTCACCGTGTGTTAGCTGTTCAGGTTCACTAGCGAGCCACCCTTAAGCCATCAAAGCAATGCGAGGCAATTAAGATAATGATTTGAATGACAAAAACACAAAGCTACCTGTCTGGCACACTGTACAAATAACACCACATTTGCCTATCGGGCTATATGCCAAACAGAGGCAGAGGGATGTTGAGAGCTCCGCTGGGAAAATAAATGAATTTAAAGACTAAAAAAGGAGCAGCATGGCCCCTGGTGAATGTCATTTATGCAAACACTTCCTCATAGACGGTCACAGCTACATGTGTACACCCACACTTGGTCCTCACAAAGAGTCGGTGAATGCGCACACACTGATTTTAGGGGAATCATTTTACCAATCTATTGGCATTTCAGAGCCAGGTCTTTACTGATGTGGGCTGAAAAAGGAGGGGAACTGAGAGGCGAGGAGAGGAGGCGCACACGGAACAGAATTCACTCTGACCAGAGAATGTATTTACAGTACAGCGCATAAACAGAGTGAAATGTGCTTCGCTGAGTTTCGATAGGACGATTTTCTCTCCATTCATTATCCAGTAAGCACTGGGATTTCTGGCTGAACACAGGTCATCATCCTGTATCAGAAAATTATCATTTCAATTACTGCGTTAGCGGAGGCAGCTGATGGCTGCCATACACATCCAGCGGCTGCTTTCTTTCCCTACCCCACATTCATATACAATGAGCTGGGGATCACGGGGAGGGATGATGGCAGAAATTACATGTGTAATGAATAACCTGAAAAGAGAGGAGAGAGTCCTGTTTCGTTGAAGACAAACACATATATACATATACTGTATGTGTGTGTGTGTGTACATATGCATATATATATATATATATATATATATAAATGTATATGTGTGTGTGTGTGTGTGTGAAAACATGGACGAAGGTCAGTTGGAGAATTGCGCATGGGTGTGCCCTGTGATGGACTGGCAACCTGTAGCTCTATGTAGGACACATGATATGGTTCCGGGAAGCTTTGTTTTCTTTATACCTATAGACACATCCGAAAAAAGAATGAGACTCTCGCTGCGAGATTCATGAACCCTGAAGCCTGGGGTTTCCCTCCCAGAGTAGCAGAGGCTCTCTATATATATTATGTTTAAACTCGATGCTGCCACCCATGGAGAGCTGACGCAACCCAAGAAAGTCAGACAAATATACAGATGTGGCTCCCATAGGGGACTTTGTTGTGAGCAGTACATATGCTGGTTGCGGGACAGTCAGTAAACACCTATCCAAGGGATGAATTGGTAAAACTATTAGGTGACAACCTTATTATGTAGATGATAATAGGAAAGAGTAAAGATGCACCATTATTACCCGGCCAGCTTGTAAACACCCAACTTATAACTCTAACTATTGCTCTAGCTCTCATGTGCTGCAGTTTTCCATCCTGGCTCTCGCTCGACACTTTGATGCACGGATGAAGTGACTGACCATTTCAAAACATTTCATCGGCTGTGACAGGCAAACCGTCCAGGGTGTATCCCCTGCTTTCGCATGCCCTGGCATCTTTAGCACAGACCTTCACAGACATTCAAACATGACTTGACTCAACAGTAGACCCATCCGTATTGTCCGCTTAAATATATTTTGCCTCCCCAATAACTATGTGGTACATGTCATGGACACATGCAGCAGCGTGAGGCTGACTGCCGTGCTCACTGCTGAATCATGCTCCGAGTGGAATATCAACAAGTAAAATCGAGACAATCTACCGTGACCTGTGTGTGACCTTAGGTTAAAATTCTAGATTTTACCACATATCTGACCTCTCTGCCACTTACTACACACCTGCTGCTCACCAGGCCAGTCGAACCACGTCCTCCTGACAGTGTGACAGTTTTGTCTAACCATATTTATTGGTATGGTAAATGGGCTACTTTTCACACAGTGCTTTTTCAGTCTTCATAACCACTCAAACCAGACACAGGTGGTTGCTACAAGGTTTCTGGAAAATTAAAAACGAAAAAACAAAATGAAATGAATCAGACTACAGTAGTCCTGGTTAATCTTTCTTCAAGAAAAATAAAAGTACAAACAAAAAAACGTGTGCGAGTGTCTGTGAGAGTGTGCCTCAACACAGAAAACGTGGCTTATCTCACAATGTGGGCCACATGACAGCTGTTGACATTCAGAGCATCAATCAGGAATCCACCACTGAATAACCTGACATTGTGTTAGGAACTATTCCAGACTGCTATGTGAAAGAAGCATTGTTATGTATTCATCTCCATTATCTGAACGGGGACCGCAGCATGCGAGACAAGACAAATAAATACTGAGACGTATTTCCAAATAATAACATGTCAGTGTAAGTCCCCACGCAGCTGATATTAGCAGTATGAATCAAAATGGGTGAAGCCACGTCCATTGTTTGCTCTTTCCTGTTTATTCAGCCACCGAGCCAGGGGTGATGGTTGCGTGGCCCTGGCGAGATAAGATCTGTCTCGGCTGATGCTGCGCGTGTGAATAATGCATTGGAGATGATGACCCTCTCCCTGACCAAGATGGACAGAAATAACACTGACGTCAGCCCGCAGCCTGTGCTGCCAGACGGCATGAACGGAGGATATAAAGGGGATATTAAGCCTGCAGTGCTTCTCAGGGATCAGCTACACCTCTCAGCCCGCGTGTCTCTCTCTTTGGGGGTGGGGGCGGGGGGGTCCGTGTCACGCTCTCGCTCTCTTGTCTTTTCATGGTGACGTGACAGGCATCAGTGATCGCCAGGGAGCAGAGAGGAGATGTCACTCTCTGATAGGGGACTGGCACATGCATAAATGTGTACACACATTGTCTTTTAGTCCAATTTCACGCACACCTATTGGATCAGAGCTGTATCCTCAAATGATTTATTCGCATTTTGATTGATCTTTCTCCCCGATTTTCACCGGTTTCTTGTGCAGTCGCTGCTCTGAGGTCATGGGGTTTAGGAGGTCTGTAAGTGCCTTCCACCTGCACTTCTTATTCAAGCGGTCAAAATTAAAACAAAAAGCCCCAGTGCCTGCGACTTATCTCTAGCAAATCAAAGCGCTCGCTGGTTCCTAGCCTGGGGTTCCCTCTCCCACTGGGGGTCACTGAAGCTTCAGGCCTTTTAGTTTTTGAAGGGTAAAGGTAAAAGGTTTTTTTTAAGAGAACTTGAAATAGACATATATGTAACTTATTATCCATCAAGTAATGCTATCGTGCACATAAATGACGGGAAATGTTTTCATCTTTACTATGATTTAGTACAGAGTATTAACATCACTTGGTATATGGCCAAGAAGACAAGAGTTTCTTCGCTCTCTCTACTGGCCAGACTTGCACCAGTTTAACCACTTAGCCAGCTGGCATCCATCTCTTTCAAACTTGGGCACAATCAAATATTTATCCATGAATTACCCGGTGATAGATGAAAATTCCCCTTGTCGCGGGATTAGTAGTAAACCTATCGACAGCCTGGCCATGGCCACGCTTTCCAGTATAATTCAATTTCAGACCTTCATCAGAGAGATAAGATCATTGTGGAGGCACAATATCATAATATCAACACACAACAAGACATTCACTCCTTCATGGTATATATGCTTAAGGGCCATCAGTGAGAATCTCCAGTGGCTCCCCCACTCTCAAATGTTAAGACATGAATCCATCATTTAAAACAGGGGCAGGTATGAGGAAGGTGTGTCATGGCACAGACAACTCATAGACAGAACAAGGCACTCTCTCTTTCTCCACTGTCATTTATTCTTTCATTTCCTTTGCCAGGTTTCTCTTGCTCTGAGAGGCAAAGAGGTTATTTCTTGGTTAATGAGAATATTCAAATTTTGCACATTTTCTTCTGGGCTGCTAATTCAGCATCATTAAATCCTGCACATCTGCAGATTTGAAATAGTGGGCTTGGAATACATTTACTCAAGACAATTTGACATCAACAACTTTACTGCCCTCATTAGTGTAATGTGAATCGTGTGATATAAATGGATGAGACGCACCAACATGTAACATCAGTGACCTGGATGTTCAGACTTTTTGGAAAACTACTTTACTCTCGCTTTCTGTAATAAATAACAGTCTGAATGGATGGCAACTGGACACATTTTGGGTCTTTCTACTATGTCAAAAGCTGTGAAACAGGTGCTCTGGACTTATAATTCCATGCAGGTCCAGCAAGAAGCTTAGACTTGTTTGGTAGTTACATTTTAGTTGCTCCATGCCCAAGGAAAATCAAATTTTACCTCTAAAAAAGCTCTCTAAAAAACTAAGAAGTAATTCTGTTTTGGGCTATGGCTGAACCATGAATGACAGACTTTTTGACTCACTGCAGTTACTGTGGCGAGCCAGTCAACCATCGGTCACAGGGAGCATTGGGCTTCACTAACACTGGGGAATAATTCAAGATGTGCAAAATGCCAGCATTTATTCATGATCTGTGGGTCAGATGCGGCCTGTTGACCATCACTTAATTGTGGGCAGATTAGTCCAGCAGCTGTCTGAACTCCAGGCCCTACGCGTCATCCTTCACACAGAAGAAACCCTGACTCATTCACCTGACCTTGATTGTGCTTCTTATGAACAGAAGAGCTCTTATTTATTTCTGATTAATATTGTTCAAGTTCACCTGACATAGATTCCCATTTATGCTGCTTATGACTTATAAATATTGCTCTCGGACACGGAAAGCGTGAAGAAAAACGCTTCAGAAGGAACTGGTCCCTCTGAAGATTCTATTCAGAGCTCAGAAATCTCTTGACAGGAAACAGAAGAAATAAGCACATATTTACTCTTTCCCACATCAGGGAGAGGGGATGCATATGAAATTGAAGAGCATAACTAAATTTATCTTTATCTGTATTTCTATCAGGGATGAATCAGTTAAGGCAGAATTGAAGAAGCGAGACAGACACAGAGTGGGTTCACTCAGAGAGCTCCCTTTGTGGAAACTCTCTCCTGTGTCTGTGTGTGTGTGTGTGGGGGGGGGGGGTTGAAGCATTAGAGTCTGTGCTGGCATGGCAGAGGAGAGATGAAAGAGCGTCTGACTACAGTCGCTGAGATCTCCTCCTCCTGTGTTTGATCCTGTCTTCTGGTCGGCTGGCTGCCCATGAAGCACAGAGAGCCAAGGCCAGGACATTAGCATGGAGGATAGGACAGAGTGCTTTTCATAAGCTGCAAACATATCCCTGAAGAACACACACATGCAGAAACACACAATCACTCAGAGGTGTGAGGGCACAACACGTTTCCAGTCCGGACTGGTCTAAACAGGGCGTGTAGTCCAGTATGAGCTGAGAATCGTTACAGTCCTTGAATCCCAGTCTCAATAAGTGTCTCATGTAACTAATAATCCAAACAGTCCAAGGCTGTTCAAGGCTTTGATACACTTACACTACAGCCCGATTTTCTTTATCTTAGTCTGTGTGTAAAAACTCTGCAGCATCTTGGAAAGAAGGCCATAACATTTGCATTGTATTTAGAAAACCAAAGCATTTCTTAGAGGTAGCACACCTATATACTGTATCTATCTAAAATCACATAAAGCCACATTAGGTCAGGTGAAGCATTTCACAACACAGCCATGTGGGTGATGGGGAGTGGGAGGACATCGAATCAAAAAGTTGAGTGTTGTTACATTTTGAACTCCCTTGAACGAATTGAATGCTCGGATGAGTGTCCAGGCACACACACACACACACACACACACACACACATGCACAGTGAATAATTGGGGATGTGGTGCATTGATCATATTGCCATACTGCAGGTCAGACTGCTGCTGTTGAAGTCGTTGCCTATCCTTGTCATAGTTGTCGTTCCTATTGCGGATGGTGTTACTGCTGTCATAACAGATGCTCTTCGTGCCGCTGTTGATTTTGTTGTTGTCATTGCCGTCATTAACATCACTGTTTTTGTTGTCGCTGCTTGCTGCTGACATGTTCTCCTCTCTCTCTATCCGCTATGATGCGGCTGTTGTCATTTTTTGCGGTTGCTGCCGCCCCTGTTGTTTCTGCTATTGGCCTTGGTTGGGACTATCTGGATGACCAATGTAGAGCTGCCACTCAACCTGGTGCATCATAAAGACAGGGTATCACGTCCTACACGTCCTATTCTAGTTTATTCCTACTGAATTCATATACTTGTTTCACGTTTGTCTATCTGTGCATGGCATTTTACTCTTACTTGTCTTTTTACAAAAGGCAAAAGGCAAGAAAACTTGTTGGTCCTGGAACACGGTGACACCAGTTCCTTCTTTCCACCTTTCTGTTTTTGCAGGTGAACCAGTGGTCCATCCGTTCCCATTCTTTGATCAATGACAACACTGATGTAATACCCTATAAAGAGAGGAATCTCAAGCTACTCAGGCTTATTATTACATCACTGATAATACAGGTCTGGTAAAGCTGTCCTAGTTACGCTGATTTTAGTGGTTGTATTGGGAATGACTGAGAAAAAGTGCGTCTTTCTTTCATGTGTACTTACTGTTAATTACTGTTCCACTGCCAAGCAACCGGTCCAGGAATGGAGTGTTCTCCTTTACCGATTGGTCCCAGTCCACCTCTGCACATTTAGATGAAGCAAGAACAACACAGGTTGAGACAAAACTGTCTGTGTCTGCGACAATTCGAAATTACAAAAAAAATCAACCTACACAGAAAGCATTGTGAGGTTGTCTCATAATGTCTGTTTCCTCACGAGATTTCAACATTTCTCAGCAAAGATTAAAGAACACATTTACCGTACATATAGAAAATTAACTACAAAACCAAACCAAATTATGCCTTTTTTTCTAAATCTTGTAAATAGACCATAAATGTATCCCTCAAACATAAAGTCTTTTTACCATTCATAGTTTCATTGCAGAGCCTGGCCTGAGACTAGCTGTTTCTCACCATCCGAAAATCTGGATTTAATGGGTGGGTCTAAAACAGGGTCATGTTGCGTAACATTTTACGCAACACGTCCTTTGCGGCCCGCTTTGTCTGTCTTTTCCCCGTTGCTGGTGCATTTTCCCTGAAACCACAGCGTGAATGGTCGGACTGGGGGTTACTTTACTAGATTTTCACAAGGACGACGGTGTTATATTTTATTTTGTGTGGGATTTACTCCCATCTACCATGGAAATGGTGTATCACTTTTTCAAGCATGTGGCCGCCATACGTCAAACAGTCTCTCTCGCCGACAGTGGCGTGGCGTGGGGAAAATGTCCGAGGAAGCCAAGTGAAGCCAAGCTGTGTAGATTTTAGGGGGTGGGGGCAGAAAATCGTATGTTGCTGTTTCATGTATTAGGATGAGCCATTAGAGTGCCCAGCATCATTTTACCAGGACTTACACAGCTTGTTACCTAACAGACACTTTAAGTACGATGCACTCCCCCTCTCTCTGTCTCGCTCTAGCAGCCATCTAAGAGCGTAGAGACACGTTTTGGCTCATTCACTGTGACCACAGCGGTACACACGCACATGGAGACAGGGCCAGCAAATTGAAGTTTAGCGCTTCCCGCTAGCCACTCGGTGGGACGTAATTCTCCTCATTGAATGTCCTAAAACCTTCTATCCTTTCAGTACGGAGATCTAGTTTTGGTGTTGGTCTCCCATCAGATTTGATTTTGAGTGGCTGTTCAAGAAGCAAAAAAGAGGTGAAGCCAAAGTGAAGCCAAAGAGTTTGTGGCTTCCCTTGACCCCGTCCTGACCAATCACAGGGAAGCAGCGTCGAAACAATAGCCTCATCTGATTCATTCTGTTTAATCATAATTATTTTTTTAAAAACTGAGGACAGAGTGTAATACCTCGTTTTCAACGCTCATTCACCACATAACCTTTAGGTGGCGATGTCCCTCTTGGACTAACCACATGCAGCAGGTCATTAATTTTCGGCTACTTCAAACCTTCTTTTTATTCTTTAGCTATCTCACAAAAAAGTAGTTTCCTTGTTGCAACACAAGTGAGAAATTTACTTAATTGTGAAACATGGGCCTCCATATCGCCATCTCCTGCACTAAGATCATAGTTGCAACAACTGCAAAGTAATTCCGGTAATCGGTTGCCAGATTGGCGCTGAGTTTGCAAAGTGCTCAGCCTGCACCATGTCACCACAAACATAAGAATCTTCATCTCCAGTGCAACTTCAGTGTGGAGGTGGAGAGCGGAGCGGAAGATACAGCTGCAGTGTCCCATTCCACACCACCTTCACACATGGCATGAGCATTTGTCTTATCTCTGCACCCAAAATCCAGATCACGCTGAGATCAAGCCTACAAAAAGGATGTCAATAGTATTTGTGCCAACAAGCACTTAGTCTTGGGCAGCAGACTCAAGGTGGTGAGTCATCAAGGCCAAAGTGTGAATCTTAATTTCGATTTGGATTTTATAGCCATTGTCTTGTTTCTTTGGTGTGGGGGCAGGGACGGGATACTAGTTGGGGAAAGGCCTCTTGGACTTGTTTTTGTTTTTTGGTCCTTGGACAGTAAAACCTCAGGTCATGTCAGGTTTTGCACCGATCTCACTGACATTTTGTTGCCCTGTGTTCAGGGAGACTGAAAAGCATGTGGAATCTCGTTGGTGGGTTACGGCTGGAGCCCCATAGCTCATGATATTATAACACTGTTAGGATGTTCTGCAATATGGAACAGCACGACATGTCTCCTTTAATGGATAACCATCCACTTAAACCCAATTACATTTTTGAATCCAGTAATAATTTCATAGTAAGTGTCGTTTTTGTATTTTCATTTGTCATGCCCGTTAAGACATGTCTCATGTTCACCATAATTCCAGAGAGAGAAGAGGACGGCCTCAATCATTTGTGTCCTATTGGGCGCAGAAGATAAGATCAGTTTCACAGCAAATACACACCGCCTCGGCCCTGTTTCCATCCATATGATCTATTTATTTTTGCTCGCATTCAGGAATCACATTACATTAGAATGTATGTTTTGCACTAGAAATAGCAAGGCATTATGGAAGAGTACTACTAGACTCATTAATAGAGAGTGATCAATTTGCAGAATATGCCAATGCATCCTCAGCCTTCAGTATCTCAGAGGTGAGGCTTGTAACTGTCGGCACTAACAAAATTTCTCAGGGATTATGTTTTTTTTACGACAATTCCAGAGCTTGACCCTTCTTGTCAACAACTATTAATACAGGCTGGAAGAGAGTGATTGCCAAGGGTGCGCATAAAAACTTCTGAGAGCTGTGATTTGGTCCCCCCTGTTACAGATTCCTATCTATCGGCGTTGATTTTGATGGATCCCTGAAATTAGTCCTAGTGCACTCACCAATTATGTGTGTCAGCTTGAGATGAACTGAATAATCAGTCGATGAGCAACTTTCAGTGCGATAAATTAGGCTGAGGCGCGGTGGACGTGAAACATCTGGCATGTTGTGTTGTGCCGGACCCCGGGAGCCTAATAAATTATCAGTGGCCTTAAGATGCAGCTTTGCTGTCTTTCGTCCCCCACTGTCCAGCTGTCCGTGAGTGCACCAGAGGACATCACGATGTGTCGACAAATTCAAAGAGAGCCATAAAATTATTGTGACTATTACAGTTGTTGTTTGTATACTCTGTTTGTGTGTGTGTGTGTGTGTGTGTGTATATATGTATACAATAAATAAAAAGTACTTATCTAATCGTATCTTTTCTGTTCACCGCCATATTGTAAAGCAAGCTAGGACATGACTTGGAATGTTTCGAGCGGCTGATGATCTCCTCTGTTGCCCACGTCGGAGAGCGGAATACATGCACTGCAGCAAACTAAGGCAGCTAAATCAATTAAAATCCCATTAAAGTCAGCACCATTATCGAGGTCATTACCAAGGGGGAGCGACGCCTGATGATGATGGTGGATCAAACAAGATCTAATTAATTCATTTATTCATTAACGCGCAGCTCTCACGCAAACATGGTTAGTGCGATAAAATGAAAATAGAAAGGGAGCGCATGGATCGTCTCTGCAGACACACAGCGACTCGACATGAGATGCAAACTATGAATATGAAACGTGAACACAACATCAAAGGCAGCTTTCGGCAAACATACGATATTGCCTGTTTTTCAAAGGACACTGGAAAATTGAGATTTGGAAGAGATATAAAGGACGGCTACTGTCAGCACACGCGCGCGCACACACACACACGCACACACGCACGGACACACAAGGTGCCAGACTGGTTGCAGAGTAAGACGAGGGGTGAAAATAGGAGCGTAAGGTAAGGCAGAGGAAAGGAGACGAAAGAGGGGAGCGTCACAGTCTGTTTCTCTGCTCCATCTCCCGCCGGTGAGCTGTGATTAGGGACCAGCAGACGTTAATGTTTGGTATTGATCCCTGATGAAATGGCTCAGGAACCAGGGGCCAAAGAAATGACACAAACAAGCTATGTTGCATCCCCACCACCCGAGGCGTGGGTTGTGGGTGCCTTGGAAAAGTAAGATGTATGTAAAAATGATTGTGTGAGCACACAATCAGCTCTTTTTTCCACAAACAGCTCCGCTTTCAGTCCCCGTTCGCTTTGGAAACTATGCAGCCGGCCAAACACAGGATCAGATGGAACAATTCTTAAATCAGTGGGCAAGAGTGTGTACAGGTTGCAGTCATGTCCTCGGTGGAATGAATTTCAACTGCTGAGATGTAATAATCACAATAATCCCTGTCGTGAGAGCGACACGCATTTGATCAAGGGTGTGAGGTTTCGGGTGCAGACGGTGGCGGGTGGGCTGACGGGCCGAGGCAGACACCCAGAGAATGGAAAGATGAAGAGGAGCAGGTGAGTTGATCAGATATGATGAAGGCACACTTTGCCTAACACCCGGGATGAAAATCCAGGGAAACTATGCGTGCAAGCAGAGCCTCGCGGCTTTGCTGAGAAAATGTGAAATCAAATAACAATTGATAATTGTATTGCGCGTGTGATCTGTCCCTGTCCATGCATCCCTGAAATATCTTGTACCCTTGGTAACTCTGTGATGATGTGCTATACCAGGTCTTCCTCTGTTCTGCCCGTACTGTCTGTTTTCTTTTCTGTGCGGACACAGAGTGTAGGACTTATCCAAAGCTCCTGATACAAAGGTTACAGTCCGACTACAGCTGCCTCTAACAACGCTTAGGCTCAGGTTCCAGGTTCCTGGGCGCAACCGTCACTTTGGTGACCACTTGGCTGGTGTCTTGGGTGGCTCTCGCTCAAAGTCGTCTCCTTTGGGGAGGATCACTTTACAATTCTCTGTAAATATTCAGTGGTCAATTAGACCATCCACTGCATGCTTCCTGAAAGTACCGTCCCCGTCCGTTGTCCTGCTGACCTATAGCTCAGCGGGATTTTCTCACTATTGATTCTGCTATACTCTGCAGCTCTGACTTCCATCTTTTCTGCCAGGTTGGAACCTGTAGCCGGCTTGTATTCCCCCAAGGCTTCCTTCTTCATCTCTGAGTCTGCCTGTTATCTTGCTACCTTCACAGACCAAGCAGCTGCTTCTCTCCCCCCCTAGTCTGTTCAGGTCCCAGCTCTGTCCAACTCTATACCATCACTGCTGACCACTAGGGTTACACAGTTGTCTTATGCCGAGGTGAATTTGGAAATTCAAAACGTCAGTAAAAGGTATTTGATTCCTGTAAATGTCTTTTGTTTTCCAAGTGACTTCTAGAGTGGTGCAAAGCTTTGTGCCCATCCTCTCTTGGTTCATACACATGGACCGTACCAGTCATGAGGTCAGCGAACAAACCAGCAAGCCTAATCTCTTGATTAGCTTTTTAAACTCATCCTCGCTATAGTTTTGAAATAACATCCTAGGTATACTCACCTGCCACTTTTCAAGGTCGATTTATTGTTGACATCCACCAGCTGAACACAGCTGGCCGACAGCAACACAACAATCAAATGAGTGCACGGCTTGTGAATAAGTCATTTTTATCAAGTTGAACTATTACAGCATGATAATGCGCCATCAAAATGTTACCAAACAGTGTCTGACCTCTAAACAGTTACTACACTTTCTGGCTATTGCAGTCTGCCTGGAAGAACACTGGCAACAGTGCTTTATTTTAATCTTTCTTTTTTTTTCCGCTTTGTGATTTCAGTACTGGCCCTCCAGTTACCGAGCTTCAATATTGTAGGGTCAATCCTGGCATGAGCCCTTCCCCCTGTTCTTTTCCAATTCTCCTCCGACAAATGCATTTTCGGTTCCTCCAGTCTTTCAGACCTGTCTTTAAAATTCATAATCTCCCTTTTGCAGAATATTCATGATATTCGCTGCAGCTTCAACAAGATTATAAAGCTGTTTGATCAATACTGACAAGAACAAAATGGCTCTGATCAAGTCAGAATCGCATAGTAGTGATGTAGTCGTAGACTCGTTACACTGGGTTATGAGAGCGTGGCAAGTTTCTGTTTCTGTTGGCAGATAAATTTGGTAAAATAAACATTTCTCCATTTTTATAGATATACCATATGCATTTCAGGGTACACTACCTGCCTTTTAATAGCTGCTTTCCTACTAACATGCACATGCTTAGATAAGGGCATATCCTCACTTTACCGGGTCAGCAAAGGCGACTTTCATCTCAAATGAAAGGGAACCATCTTTGTTCAACCATCAGCTCTACTCTAGTAGTCACTGGAGCTGCAGTGTACCATTTGTACTATTTATTTGATCCTTCAACTCAGCCTCTTTGAATTATATAACTTTTGTGGTACACCCCGTGTGATCCAGTACTGGAACACAGAGAGCACGCTCGCTTGGTAATGCAAATAAACTGGTACTGCGTACAAAATGTTTAGCTCCGGCCAAGTGGCAAACTGGCCAACATCAGACAATCTAGTGTACACACCAGAGCTGCAAACAGACCAGTTGCTGGCTGCTTCATGTCGCACTGCAAACACAAACGGGCAGCATGACGCGCTGAACAGAAAGTGCTGGACAGCGAGATAACACTTGTATGTGTCAAATATGTTGGTTTGGCGCAATGTGTGACATCCGTTTAAGTTGTTTTTCCTTATATCATCGCTGCAGATCTCTGCCACTGAAATCAGTCTCCCACGTTAAAACTTGGACCAGTGTGGCCCTGTGTGTGTGTGTGTGTTTGTGTGTGGGAAAAAAAAGATAAACTCTTGTGTTGTTCCAGGCGCGGACTCTGATGACGCCACAGTCTCGTTTGTAAAAGAAAAAATGGCGGTCTCAGTAGCGCATTGGACAAGAGTGTTACGTGAATAAAAGATAACGCAATCCCGCTTACCGCATAGCATTAAAAGGGTGACCTCTGACCACTAATGCCGGTCTGGGAAATAAACATGTTTGTGGAGAAAAGAAAGGCGAACCCCCCCCCCCCCAGTGCAAACCAGACTCAGTAAATAGCGATTAACGCCTGCTGGAGTCACCACAGCCCGGGCGTTGTGAGGAGCTCCCTGCAGGTCTCGCTTCCTTCACTGGCTATTTTTGCATTGCATGAATCACAGGTACCACTCTCAACCAGGAGCACACACACACACACACACACACACACACACACACACACACACACACCCACAGCTATGTGCTGAATGTGGACACTGGGGGAAGCCTTTAGATGATATGTTTTGCAGTTGTCCGTGAACTACTTGTGTGTGATTAACGGCAGACATGAGAGGAGGAGGCAGCAGAGCAGAGCACCAAACGCCGGGTCGGCTGGATGGACGATCTACAATGGAAGGAGGAAAAAAAAGCAAGAAATGGATGGGCGGGTGAAGTGAAGGGCGAGTTGGGGAGTGAGTGGGGTAGAAATGACGTAGTATGGAGGAGATGAAACGGACGGAGCGGCACCACGGCTAGTTTGCAGACGTCTTAGACTCCGGCTCTGTCGCACACAGTCTCCACAGTCAGGTCGAGACTAAAGGTGGCTGGGGTTGCTATGGTGACATCCCACTGGAACGGTAATTACAATTAACATCCCATCTAAATGACCACCTCTCTCTCTCTCTCTCCGCTCCCCCCGTGTCTCTTGGGTAATTACAGCCTTCAGCTCAGCTCACCCAAGCACTGTAGCCGGCCTCTCTTTATTTTTACTGCTAAATAATCCTGTCTGGAAACAATTGAGACAGGGGAAAAAAAAAGAAGGAATTATTTTCTCCAGGGCTAAAAGGCTGTTTGCTGTTTCATTACATTAATGTATTGTTATCGTTTGAATTAAAATCAATATGCGGCGCGCATCTGCGCAGCGAGCTGGTCATTAAGAAAACTCATGCGAACAACGGACGAGCGCTGAAAGATTGCACTGTTTACATACGGTACATTTTATTAGCGGGAGCTCCGGCTGCGTGGTTATTGAACCGAAGGATACAGTGTGCCGCACTTGGAAAATAAAGAAGCACGGAGGTGGAGAGGCACAAAGTGGAGGTACAATAACACCAGGGACAGTGAAGAGCTGCCGTTGTTGCAAATGTGAATGACGTGGGAGACGGGCGCGTGACAAGTATGTGAACGTGGACACGCATACGAGCGTCACATTATCAAAATAAGTGCCGGGTGGATGAATATTCATGGCCGCTCGAGACAAGGCTCAAGTCTGACCACGAGGAAAGAAAGCGTTGCGGTGGAAGGGTATGAGAAAAAAAGCGAGCAAAAGAAGAGTTCGGGTAAGAACGAGGAGCGGAAGACAAAGAAAAACTGAAGCGGGAGAGAAAAGGTTAGGTGGAAGGCGGGGGCCGCTCTCATCTCTTTCATCCGGGGTGATGGGGTAGAGCTGCTCCGGGATGTGTTCCCTCTTTCTAATTGTGTCCACATTTCATGAATGAATCTGATGACTGGGAAATAGAAAAATGGCCATCCTGCCTACCCCTGCACCCACCGTCGCATCTCCGCTGCGACCTCTGTCACCTCCATCCTCTATCAGTAATTCTCCGGGTCATTGTTTCATTCCAGCCCCCCCCCCCCCGAGGCCAAATCACCTCCACAATAGATGGAGGAGTCGGAGTGCCAGCCCTGTTGTGTTATTCCTGTCCAGTCCAGTGAGTTTGATCATAGCTAAATCCTCAATCCCTCCAGCCTGGGCCTCAAAGACAGAAATACAACAGGAGAGCAGAGCTCCGGAGGAATACAAACTAAACTGCTGCCTGACAGGCTTCAGTAGCTGTCTGAGGAGAGCTCACTTCAATATGAATCCATGAGCTATTCCTGTGATGAGTGTGTTTTATGGAGGGATGACACATTCTTTCTGTTTACATCCTGGTTATGGCATTGTGCAAAACAGAGGCTCGGTCTATCTCACTGTCACTAAACAATATGGTTAATATGGTCTACATGTACAAAGTGGCTGAGAGAGCAGATGCGCCAAGAGCCAAGTTTAACACGTCCTGTTTTATTTCTTCACAATGATTTCATCAATAATTTATGTTACAGGAGCTGACCTTTGACGACCGTTAAGGACTTTTGCTTTGTGGAAGCTCTCCCAAGCAGGGGCCTCCGCGATAACCTCTCTCAGAAACCCCGAGATTGAATACACGGGAGAGGCGAGCAACAGCACAATATCACATCAAGCTGTTTGTCAGATTTATTCTCCGGCCGCGTAAAGTCAACTCGAATCTGACAGCTGCAGAAAGCAAAGCACGGACAAGGCACATTTCATTTCCACACTGCGGTGAATTCACTCACTTGACTTAACTAAATCAATGGCACTTGTCCCAGAGTTGCTATGCACACAAGGGCAAGTGGGCAACGTCATATTTTTAGACTCTCTGGGTCTTTGAGCGCTGCCTCCCTGACGCAGGGGGGTCAAGTTCTGCGGCAGCGCGGTTTTGCACGTAAATGCAATGTGCATCACGCACTGATGAGGGAATCCGCGTGGAGAGAGGCTCTGCACTTGTTCTGCGAGACATTTTAGCGCTGCAGTCCCTGCAGGTTCGTTAAGGAGAAGCCATACAGCACATTACAGCAGGTGCCTCCCGCCGTGCCAGCCGAAAGCACGCCGCACGCCGATTTATTTCAGGTAAAACGTCAAAACAGGTCTGCGTCATTCTTTCCCCTGTGTGTGTGTGCTGAAAACAAAGTGCAGGGGCTGAACAGTGTTTCCAAAGTTGATTGATTTTTCCTTCAACCGGCTTCATTCCCCTTTGACATTTCGCAGCAACGAACGGAGCCTAGGGCCACTGTAGAGGATGATGAAAAGCTGAAGCGGCCTTGTGACCCCTGAACCCTGCCTGATGTCTGTCTCAGCTGCATCGGCTAGGACCGCAGCGAGCCGCTTCTGGCCCATCCCTCCTCGGCTCTGCCTCATCTCGTCCATTTCATATTTCCATCTCTGGCTGGTGTCACAGTTAATAAACTGTCTTTCAGTTTTCCATATCGATCCTCTCTCTCTCTCTCTCTGCCCTCCTATCTCGCCGTTCTGCGGAGTCAGACTCTCTCTCCCGGAGCTGCCTTCCCGCTTTGCTCCTTCACGCTCTGCCCCCTGCCCTCTTCCCTCCACACAGCACAACCCAGCATTAGCTTCAGCTGTGGGATCTGAGGATGAGGACACCAAAGCCCCAAAGACTGTTCTGAAACCACAGACACGTGAACTCGCACAGAAAACACACGTCCCTTCACAATACGGGCTCATACGCCGCAAAACGTACCCTGTCCACGCACATTTGGTCCAAAAAAATGTGGAATATGAGAAACATTTCTGACCTAAGATTGTCAGCAGCTAAATGTTCAGGCCCAGCTCCTGTCGACAGCTCATTAGCATTGTCTCTTGGAGCACATGAGCATTAAGCTCTGCTGTGCCTCAGTGCAGTTTTACTTTGGTCACGATATGACGGGAACGTACACCGAACGTATGCTTTTCTGATCACATCAGAGATCGAGGCTGGCAAAAAGTGAAGTGAGAGCAGCCTGGGAACATCATGAATCTATCTGGTCTGACCCATGCGGTGCCTGAAAATCAATCTCACACTGACACTGTCGAGAGCGGGCACTCGGTGCTCTCAGTGTACTCTGCTTTTATAGCTCTACAGTGAGCCGCAGTTTCTGGTAAGGGCGACAAGTTTCTGTGCCCCAGGTAATAGATCTTTGCGTTTACGCTGAAAGACAAGAACATGAAACCATTTTCAAGAGTCAAAATGATGGCATTAATGAATCTTTTTTTGTCTTATGCAAATTTGATAGTTAATGACAAATCACACAATGTAAGTGACCTAATGTAGGCATCAGTCAGTATAGCTTGTGTGATAGGGACGTAGCCACAGCTTGGCAAGTTGAAAAGATGGTATTTGTGATACAAAGTTTTCTCTCTCTATCTCTCTCTCTCTCTGTCTCACGCACAGCTGCACACACTGGTTGGAAATCTGTGCTGGAGTCCAAGGATTTCTTCTCGAACCAGTTGCAAGACACAGGCAGTGTGCAAATGTAATTCAGCATCAAAGTACGGAATAATGGTGAAATGAATGTTATAACACGAGTTTTGAGTTTTTAACGTGAACTACAGGTTACAGAATCATTCTCCAAGAGCTTTTACATGAAAATCGGTTTCAGATCACAAATTTCAGCTCAGTCCAAAAAAAAAGAGTGTAATTCAAGTGAGCAAGTGATATTTGGATGTAAAACTGTGGGCTAATCGGGACAATTAATTGAGTGTAATGGTGTTAAAACTTTTTTTTATCATCATCTTTTATGCCCAGAGCTCTGAGAACACGTCCGAGATGCTGCGAAATGAATCTGCTGGAGAATCCTCTGCGTACGGCACTGATCTTCAGCTGTCCATACGCGGCTCCACTTCACACTTTGAGAGGAGCAGCGAGGCTGTCAGTACTGATTTAGACAACCATGCTCATCCCGGGCCCCCTGCAGACGCTGCTCTTTAACTGCTGCTGGGCCACACACACGCACACGCACACACACACACACACACACACACACACACACACACACACACACACACACACACACACAATAATGAATCAAAAGCTCTCCTTCTGCAAAGAGCTGACAGCCCTCTGTAGCATTATGATCCAGCGAGATGTTGGTTGTGCTTTCAGGTCCAGTGTTGCCTTCAGTTAAATGTGTAAATGTGAGTGGGGAGCTCTGGAAGTTAAAATGGAAGTTATAATGAGCTATTCCGGGAGGAATTGGCTTCATTAATGCTACATAAGGTCATTAACATTGTATGTCTCTCTTTGTTAGGATCATATTCCACCTCCTCTCTGCTCATGCTGGAATAACTAATGGCGGCGTATATTGCAACTGCAGGGACAAGCCCAGTGATGAGTTTGTTTAACCTGAGACTGGCTGGGTGTCCTTATCCCGAATGCCTCTCCCTGACAAACGGTGGCAGCTGGGAATGCTCACACCGACTGATCAATGCAAATTTCACTGAGGCACAGAAAGTCTAAATCCCTCAAAGAGAAACATTAAAAAAAAAAAAAAGAGTTAACTGAACCGCTGAATGTGTCATGCTTTGACGGCTGGTACTGTATACAGCAGAAGTTCAATGAAGACGCCACAAGCTTCTCTCGCTGTGAAAAGAAAAGGAAATACACACTGAAGTGCTGGATTACGCTCACTGGGAGCTGTAGTAATTTCTTTTGGCGTATATCCCTGAATTCTGACTTAGTTTGTCCGGTCTTGGCATCACAGCCAGCCGTGGCAAACCTAATTTGCCTCGCTTGTTCCTTCCAACCTTGCCTTTTCCTCATCGCTTCCTCGCCTCAGCCTGGGCAGACTGTGGCAGTGGGCTAGTGAAGTGGGCCCGCTCGCTTTGATCTGTTCTTAGGAAAGAAATCTGCCTTCCTTAAGCGCTGTGTCTTTTTTCCTCCCCGGACCGATCGGGCGTGCCTCTTTAATACTGGTGTCCCCACCAGGAGGTTGTCACACTGTGGTGCTACTCGTGATACAGTCTCATACCTGACACACATACTGGAGCACAATGCAGCCTCACCTCATTCGTTAGTCCAAGGATATATTGCCAGCGCAACATGATGAAGGATGAAAGTTGGACTCCTTTCCTTTACTGCCAGGTTTATTGCATGAATCTATATGCTAACATCATACCATGCAGTTTTTCACGTTGCATTTATTCATGTTCCCCAGCCCGTGAAATAAAATCAATGCATTGTTTAGAAAATCATATTTGGCAGAATGTATATGGATTTATGTTGTGGTGCGATCTCATCAACTCATGCATACACACACACACGCACGCACGCGCGCACACACACACACACACATGCACACCCCTGCGTGCCTGTATGCAATGTGAGATAGAGCTGAAAGATGAAAAACCCTGAAAACACAAACACTTGATGAGAGGGGGGGGAAAAATAACATGAAAGATCAAACACGAACCTGAGAATAGGCTCTGTGAGGCCACATTGTTTCGGGGGAATTATATTATTTCCTGTACGAGAGACATTCACCATTAGGCAGATCCTGTTGCATAATGATGAATACAGAGCACGAGCAAAGAAATGGACAGATCAGCATGAAAGGTTAGTCCGGAGTGTCTGTGCGTTTCTTGTGCGCGGCTGTAAATGCACAGCGCATATTTATGTCTGTGCATTTGATTTCCGCTGACACAATCACGGCACATTTGTTTGGGAGTGTGCGCTACTAATGCAAAATAAGATCAACAGAGGCGTCAGCGGCGTTAAGATGGATCCTGTCTTGAGAAGTGTTCCCTCCTCTATTCATCAGTTCTAGTCTATCCATCTCATATTCCAGCACTTGTGAATACCGCACCTCTTAAAGCAGGTCATATTCAGCTCCGTAGGTATGTTTGTGTGCACAGCACATCAAAATGTGCAAAGTGGCAGTTGTGCACCAACACACGCCATTCACAATTTTCCAGTTCTGCCGGTTCTTTTTCAGTAAGTAATAAAGAAATGCAACTGCATGAGCTTGATCTCAGGTGCTGATGCAAATGCTGCTCAGATGGCGTTCGGCCTCATTAAAAAAAACAAACCACCCATTTATCCCTTTACATCCACAGACGGTCCGCAAGGTAGCCAGCCAGCGAGCAGCCAGTCATTTGGCTTCCCGAAGCAGGCCCGCGGCCCGCAGCCAGGCCGCAGAGTCTGCGGAGTGGTCGGCCGTCGCACGGGCCAGTCCGTCATCGTGCCAGACGCCAGCCAGGAACTCAAGGTCAGCCAGCCGCGCTGCCTGCAGGAGCAGCAGCTCCAAATTTAATAATCCCGCTCGCTCTCATCACAGATCACCGTCAGCTCTCAGCAGAATATATCAGTCCTGACCTCTGCACCGCTGCTATCTGAGGTGTGCGCGCGTGTGCGTGTGTGCGCGCGCGTGTGTGTGCGTGTGAGTGAACATCATCTCTCGTGGCTGGGCTGCATGCAGCAGGGCTAGGATACAAACACGGGTAACAAAAGGGAGGAAGGACAACAGCACCGACTGTGCTTTTACCTGAGACGAGAGTTGCTACGGATGCAGGGCACCCATCGCCTTCGTTCCTGATGTTAAAAAAACAAAAATCTTAATTGTCCATTATTACTTCTACCCTGAGCCACTAGGGGTCAGTGGGTAGTCGGGCTGCTGCAAGCAGTGCTGCTGCGCTGTGGTTCAGGAAGCTCCATCTGAGGAGGCACGGCTCCGACCTCCTCCAAGATTACAAGGCAACGCCTAACAGGTGAAAATTCAGATTATGATCAGGCCTGATGAGAAAACCCCTGACCGACTTCCCGCCCAAAACTGACGCTCCCCACCACACACACACACACACACATAAATCAAATGAATGATACCCTGAAGACCTTTTTTTTGCCACGGGCATCTACATATGAACTCTTTGCAGAGGAGAAGCACAGCTCCCTTCACACGGCTTTCTGTGTGCAGAACCTTTGGATGGAAAAAGAGAAAAGGAGCGCAGCTCCTCGGGCTCAGTGGACTATACGCGGGCCCCGCTGAATAGAGCCCTCGGGCTCACAAAGGAGGGCCTGTCTGCTAAGGTGCTTAGAAAGCGCTCAGGTCGTTGATATGCAAGGCGATGGGGCAGCCCCGCAGTTCGCCTGCTTTAGAGTTAATTAAGCTGCAGACCCAGTTGGCAGGATGCCCCCCTCCAGCCCCCCTTCAACCTCACCCTCATGTCCTCTCTCTCCCTCTCTGCACTGCTGAGCTCTGCCACTGGAATCCCTCAGAGCGCCTCTCTGAGGATTCCACGTATTCATCTGCAGCCGCTCTCTAAACACAACCACTGTCCTCTTGGTCACTTTTCAGAGAGGTGTGCTCTTCAAATCCCCACAACTCCTTCTTTCTTTCTCCTTCTTTCTTTCTTTCATGCCGGAGCACTACATCAGCACAGAGGAATGTCTCCTCCTCGTCCCTCTTTGTTGTGCAGCCCCCTTTCTTGTCTGTAATGTCAGTGAGCATCCCAGTAATCTATCCCCTCTGTCTTCATTTCTCCTCCTGTCTGTCTAGAGCTGCTGTCATGCAAGAACTAGCCGCACAGCTCTCTCTCTCTGTCTCTCTCTCTCTCTCACACACACACACACACACACACACACACACAACCTCACAGGCACACACACACACACGTGTGCTCTCCGCACTGTTTAATGTTTCATCCACATACCGTCACTGTGGAGGCAGAGAGGGCAGGCTCAATCAAACAGAGGACAGACTCCCGGCGGCCTGCCATGCCTCTAATTGTGGATTCATCACAGACGGAGCAGATCAATACGCTACTCTTGACTCTGCACAACGCAGAATGATCTGAAGTTTGTCCTATCGGAATTTCTTTTACCGAGGGGGATTAGACACTTCCATTGGTGTTTGAGGATGATGAGACCTCAGCTCTCAGCCACGTTTAGGATGAGGGGAGCTACAGGGGGGAGACCTCACTTTTGTTTTTTTCTGTTTTCCTGTTAATGACTCTCCCCTGGTCAGAGGCACACATACACATTCATGTATACTGATATATATACACACACACACACACAGACACACAGACAGCCATGGAGGCTGCCGTGTCCTCCATTTGAATGTGACCTTGGTGCTCCCGGAGAGAGCTGGCTATGAACTGGTGAGGTGGTGAGAGAAAGTCTGCGCTATTAGACCTGTGGGGGCTTACTGTAACACTCAGCTCTCCAGAGCCGCCCGCTGGAACTGGGGCTCTGTAATAGTAGCTCTCTGGCTAATGTACTGCTGGGTATTCAGGGAACAGAGGGGGTGGTAGCGGGCTAGAGGCACACTACCAAAAAAAAAAAAAAAAAAAAAAGAAAGCCCATCTTAACAAGTCATTTAGCTCAGTAATGAGTCTGAACATCCGATCATTCTGCTAAATGGGGTGATATGTTGTGAATTGTGATTTGCCCGACATGGCACGAAGCAACGTCTTACCGCGCCGGTCCGATTTGCAATGGAAACAAGTTCAAGTCGAATGAGAGCGCTGTCGTCTTGATAGATGGACAGAAAATATCGCGCGAAGGAAGTTTTGAAAATGACAGTGGCACTCGCTCTTCTGTCTTTGACGAGCAGTCTTGGCGGGGGTCGGTGGGATTAAATCATCGTCCGCACCAGGCCAGGTGGACGGGTTTTTACGTTTTCGTGACAGTCTCAGACCTGGCAGAGGAGCAGCAGTGATGCCTTCCCATTCTGCGGCGGCCCAGCACCCCTGCCACCTCGCAGCATGGGAGCGCCGCTGCCGCGCTGTGCCAAACCCGGTGCCTGCACAGTTCCTCCATTCACGGGCCTTTTGTTTGGTTTGTTCTGGACTCCAGGTCAGGGCTCCTCATTTGGATTTTCTATTTTGCACGTGCCCGCGCGTGGACTAAAAAGCAAACAGCCTCTACGCGGGCCACAGACCAGGTCGCGTTGCTGGTGGGAGCAGCGTTACCAAGCGCGTCATTTATTCAGCCCCGGGAACGGGGAAAGTATCGGGAGGACAAGTATCGGGAGGACAAGAGTATCGGGAGGACGAGATGTTTGTCTTTTGTCTGTAGCTCTGATTTCAATGCGCGAGAACAGTGCAAGCGGGACAGACACGGCCCGCATCCTCCATTATAGACACACAGCGACGCGCGGCTCAGCCTGAAATTGAGGGATTCACAAGGTCACCGGCTGCCGCTGTTGTTGTTGCTGTTGTTGTTGTCATTCCTCAATTTTCCTACGCAGCTCACCTCTTTCCTGTCTGCCTTGTCAAAGAAATTTCCGAACGGTCTCAAAACCTGAGATATGAAATTGTGTTTATTGTTTTTTTTCATGTTTATAAAACAATTTGGTTTGATTACCTAAACACTAAGCTGAGTTTGTCATTTATTATTATAAACCACATGCTATTGAGTATTAACATCAGAAACACGCTTTATAAATGATGAATTCAGTTATAACCACTGTGCTTATAAACTTGACGCTAATGAGTATTCCATGTGTTATAACGATGAATTATGTATTTATTGATCCATAACTCACACTTAACAGTGTGTATTGTGCTATCATAATGTGTTACCAACTATTCATATCTTTCAAAAGATGAAGTGAACTTCCATCGTGCAATTTTGCTTTGATAATATTCAGTGACATACTCTGATGTGACACAAGTACTACTTGTGCTACCTGATGCCTCTGGTACAAATACTAAGTGAGACTGAGTGTGCGTCCACACAAGCTGTGGGGAAAATGGGCATAATATTCTGTTTGCTCCTTGTTTTAAATGTAGCCACTTACATAAAGGCTCCAGTTTATTGACACATTTTCTGGTGTTTGGAGTGTCTTAGACTACCTTGCGGCTTTTTGCTTTTTGCTATTACTCTTGATGCAGTGATCTGCTGTGTATTGCTTTATTCACAGTAGATTTATGGCTTTGCACCAAGATGACGGAATACTTTTGTAAGGAGACTCTTTTTTGCTTGTTTTCCGCAGTTGTACGCTTCAGGAAATGAAATCTTTTAAGAGATCCGTAAATTTCGAATATATATATATATATATGTGTGTGTGTGTGTGTGTGTGTATATATATATATAATTACAATCTGATGGGCAGAGTCCAGATGGAGGTTGTAAAATGAAATCAAGAAAAACAGCTGAGGCACGCATTTCCCACCACAGTTTCCTACACATTTTTTTTATATTAGATGGAGCATTATACTAAATAAAAGCATGTGTCAGACGTGTCAATTTGTGTCACCCAAAGCATGTAAATGACCACATTATTTCATATTCATTATTCATGAGATAATGCCATCAATGTTGTCATGATAAAGAACTATTAGAGGGCTGGGGTGCAAAGAGGTGAACCTCGCGGTGGAGCATAAATCTAATGGCAAATATATATTCATATAGTCTATATAGTCTATATGAGAGTGTAAATCTTCCTGTGTGTTTTTTTTTTGTGTGTCTGTGTTTTTTTCATTCTTCCGATCGCAGCCTGAATATTTTTCATCCAGTCGAGACATGCTTTCTATATCTGAGCTGATAATCCCCTCAGTAAAACACAGAAATCCTGATGCCTCACTCGCCGTGGAGGAATGGAGGCTGGGACGAAATAAAACGTTATTAATTCTGTGATATTAAACACGCCCACTCTCCTTTCCCACTTTTCACATATTCATCATAAAACTAATGCAATTATCAATAGTGTAATCTATTTGGCGGTCACATGGTGCAAAAAGTCATTACTCGTGAGCCTTCTTTAATGAACAAATCTAATGAAGTGCAGTAATATGTTAGAAGCAAGATTTCTCTCACCTTAGGGGGGTGATATGCGTGTGTGCGTGTGCAAGTGTGTGCGTGTGTGTGTGTGTGTGTGTGTGTGTGTGTGGCGGGGAACTTTAAGGATTTAAGTAGTTTTGACATGGGTGAAATATTTTGCTAAAGACAAAAGAATAGGCAGCCAGAGGAAAGAGTTGGATGGAAATGTGCGGCAGATGTTGGAGATTATATCAAGACATCCTCGGTTTAATCCTACCTGCTGAAACATGCATGTGTTGCCGAGGAAGGGCTCTGGTGGCTTGGGATTTAGAAAAGAGGAAGACTATCTGGAGAGAGGAGTGCAGAGATGCCCTGATGAGTGATGCACAAAAGCAAATAAAGGGAGAAATTCCAGACGACATTATGGTGTCTAATCCTGGATATAGCACATAAATGTCTCTCCACACAAGCGCATCAACTCGCTACATTTGATGGATTTATATGCTCTGGGGAGCGTAGTCCCCTCCTAACAAACACACACATGCGGGCGCACACACACCCCAAGACTCCTAAAACCTCTTCCATGCATTATTCACATACATCAGCACTGTTTCTGCTGATGTGCAAGTCCTTGAACATGCTCTGAGGACTTTTTTCCTCAGGACGTGTTATACACCTCGTCTGACTGCAGACAGGAACAAGGCAGGGAGAAAGACGAACGAAAGAAAGAAAGAAAGAAAGAAAGAAAGAAAGAAAGAAAGAAAGAAAGAAAGAAAGAAAGAAAGAAAGAAAGAAAGAAAGAAAGAAAGAAAGACAAAGAAAAAGTCAGGTGGGTGAGTTCAGTAGCATGGGCAGTGGGTGTCTTGACCAGCGAAAGGCCAATCTCCAGCTGGGTTTCTGTGCCCGGTCCTTTTTGCCCAAAGTGCTGTGATGGCATTTACAGACAGCAAAATAAAGCTGCCGGCCTGAACTGCGGAACACACGAGAAAAGCACTCACAGCGAGAGTAAAAAAAAAAATCACTACCACCAAATTATATTTATCAACAAGTCACACACGAGAGCACTCTCACGCAGCGCGACTGTAGAAAAATACTAAACGCGCACCCGTCGTCCAGAAAACCTGGTACCGCATTAAACGAAAGCACTCATTTACAGCAGCACACCCTGCACACACACACACACACACACACACACACACATACACAGACACTTGGTCCTAAAATCTAAAATAGCTTTTACTGTCACCACCAACCACTCCATCCCTTAATCTTTTCAAGGAGATCCATTACCATATTAATAATGAGATGTGAACCGGTCATAGATTAAACCCGGCAATAAAGCAGCCTGCCAGGCACTCACACTGAGTCATTTTAATGACAGTCAGATAATTATAACTGCATGTGTCAGAATTGACAGACAGGGCCCCTGCATACATCACACGCACACACACACACACATGCACAGAGAGAGAGAGAGAGAGACAGAGAGAGAGAGAGAGATGTGTTGTTATCACTTTTTGTGATTTTATGCAGAATTACATTGAGTTTTATTCCCTGTGCCTGCATTTAAAAGAAGACCTGAATATGACAAAAAGTCTTCTCCACCCGCTGACTGGCACCGAGACAAAGGCCGGGGTGTCAGGTCGAGCAGGAAGCGGGCCCGTGCAGACGTGAGGGGTGGCGAATGACACTGTTTCAGAACACTGTTGGAGGCCTGTGTTTTCCCAGTGCTACGCGGAGACTCGGACAAAACAGGCGGAAAACAAACACAGAACGCGCGTCGGAGGGCGTGTTGGTGTAAGCAGCGTTTGGTGTAGGATAATCTCGGCAGGGGGTGCTGGTCATTAAGCCGTAGAAGCGCAGATATAATGTGTCCCGTGCGCTGTGTTTGACACTAAGCTGCCATTGTGTTCAATAGATTGCATTCTGCGGCTCTGAGCGTCGTAGCGGCCGGTGTCTGATGTGAGCGCAGACCGGCTGAGATGCCACGTTTGCTCCCCACGTCGGGGAAAGAGCGATGCTTTGCTTCCCTGATTTTGACCACGCTGCTCGATGCCTCACGTAAAAAAAAGAGAGAAAAAAACAAAACATGAGGCTACAGAACGGCTACCGTAGAAAAATATGTCAGGGTACAGGAAGAGGTGGGAGTGACGCTGAAGCACATCGCTCCGTGTGAATGTAACACAGCATGTTCGAGCCAGGTTCGGCCAAAAAAAAGCATATTCTGGATCCCTGTGGGAGAAGAACATGTGGCTCGCACTCACAATGCTGCAGGACGTGTGTGTGTGTATGTGTGTGTGTGTCGTAGTGCGTCTCGGACCGATCAGAACAGATGGTGCCGGTGCAGGCGGCTCCTGTCTGAGGCTGGACCTCAGTGACAGCAAGCGTGCATCACACTCTGCTCGGCCCGATCCGACTCTTCTCGACTCTTCTCGACTCTTCTCGACTCTTCTCGACTCTTCTCGACTCTTCTCGACTCTACTCGACTCTTCTCGACTCTCGTGGAGTCTGCACAAACCTCATTAGTTCAAGCCTTTGATTGCGAATCAAAAGTGTCTCACCTGCGTGCCTAAAACATCACGCGCAGACCACGCCACGATAACCCGCGGAAAATAACATGTCTAATAATATATGTGCGTTTGAAGGGTTCGGTGGCGTTTCTCGTGCATCGTGATTGTCGGAGCTGCTTTTGGCTTTTAACACAGGCAAGAACGCAGACAGGCAAGCCAATCTTTGCCGGCTTCCCGGCTTCTCATTAACCGCCTGTGGATGCGCAGGGAATGAGGCAACAAAGACCGAGACAGAGCTTGTTGTAACAGTCATGCAGAAAAGTGGGGAACTGTGTAGCAGGATTTAGCTGGTGTAAATAAGGAAGAGGAAAGGAGAGCTTTGTCCCCCCCCCCCTCCCTCCACTGGTGAGCCCTGGGAGAGTAGGAAGCACGGCGTACAAACAAACAGCCTGCAAAGTTGCAATGGCAATGTGTGTAAATTGGCATGGGTTATGTGCAGGTGCCTGCTTAACTGTGTGCGTGTGTGCGTGTGTGTGTGTGTGTGTGTGTGTGTGTGTGTGTGTGTGTGTGTGTGCATGTGTGTGTGTGTGTGTGTGTGTGCGCACATATGCATCACAGCCCATCTGTACGTCTTTATGGAGGGGGTAATTGAGTGGTGGAGGACAAGGGCTCAGCACCGCAGGGAGCCAGCAGGAGTTATTGAGGGATGAGCCGTCTGCCTCTGGGAGCAGGCATCTCTCTCTCTCTCGCTCTCTCTCTCTCTCCTGCCCTCTCTCGCCCTCACTCTCTTTCTCCCCTCCATCCAAACAAGGCAACGGCACTGGGAATGGAGACAGTGAGGAATATTGGGAAGGGAGGAGAGGGAGAGAGGAAAGGAGAGCAGGGGCGAGGAGAGAGAGAGAGATGGCGAAAGAGGGAGTAGTGTTTTCCTATCAAGACGGAGAGATGAGCAACAAACCTCTCTGGGAGATGCATCTCTTGAACAAAGCCAGGGGGAGAGGAGTGGGGGAGGAAGGACGAAGGGAGGGATGAGGGAGAAGCCTCTGGGAGTAACATCTATCCTTCTCCCTCAACGCTGCTGGAGCATCATATTTATTTATTTATTTATTTATTTATTTATTTACACAGTTGAGAAACAGTTGATTGTTATTCCTGGTCACTGTCTCTCATAATCATTGGTATCAATTCTCAATCTAATTCTCAATCAACACCAGCATCAGATCATCCGCAGTCGCTCAGCTTGACCTACGGTACATGCCACTGGCTTATCAGAAAAGTGCATTCGGAAACAAAGATGGAGGAGGACACTAACCAGCAGAGCGGTGCACGCCAGGCTGTGGGCCCGGCTGATGTTTCGGCTCTTTAGTGACTTCCTATGACCAGTTGCATAATCGTCCATCCGGCCTCGCCGGCGCAAACACTCCTCCGATGACTCATCTGTTGGCTGCCACCCGAGTGACGCAGCGGAGCCACCAGAGGTGACGGAGGAGCCGCGGTCTCATCTGACCACCTGGCCGAGACGCGTTCAGACAGATGAGGCCAGTCGTGTTTGAAGGCTGCACCTTCGGATCCATCACCCGGTACGCGCCGGTACCATGACTGACACGGAGGGCCTGAGAGCTCGTGGATATGTGACCTATAGATCTCAGATGCCACACAGGAACAACACTGCATGCTTACTGTACTGCTTGATCTCATCATGCTTCATAAACACTATCTCTGTATCACAGTGTCACAGTGTCTGTCCGTATAACAATAAATTGTATATTAGAGTGAGATGGGAGAAAGAGCGCGCTATGATGTGCAACCCCAGTGACACCGACTGTCTTCACTTGGACACTAATGTCACGGGGCTGACTGAGACTTTCGTCACATGGTCCGAGTTCAATACCAGACCCGATGAGCTCGTGCTGGATTAGAGTGCCTCTGTCTCAGATATAGATTGCTGCCAGAGCGCTGCAAACTGTGACACGTGGCTGCCGCGCACACATGTTCAACCCCGGCCGCACGGAAGATCTATACAATCAGCGGCGCAGTGTCAATGTGGACGCCCAAGATTAGCGCCACCGCCTCACAGTAAATGTGGGACGTAGTCCTAATCCCCCCCTCTGAGCTACCGCACTGAATAATGACTGTTTCTGCGGCACATTACGATGTCAAAGTGAAGCCGACCTTTGTCCTGCTGGCCATAGAGTCTCCTTGTCTCCTCATTTTCACTCATCCACTGAGATATCTGTGTGAGATCTTGTCACGATTCATGGATTGTTTTTTTTTTTACATTTTCTGGATGCTGTTGAGATGCTGTCAGGTAAACGAGGCCAGGGGGGAGGCGAGTGTGAGTGCGATCAGCGCAGCGCTGAGGACGGGCGAGGCGGGAGGGCAGGGGGTGTGACGTGGAGGGATGATGAAGAGATGGGATGGACAGGGTCAGAGGAGGGGGGGGGGGGAAGACAGCTCGACGGCTGCATGCTGAGGCTGAGGGGGCCGCGTGATGTCAACGGCTCAGCCTCACACGTCACAATGGGTACACACACACACACACACTCTCCCACACGTACACATTTCCTAATAGACATATAAACTACCAAAAGAAAGATGGTAAAAAAAAGAGAGACATACAGTACGCATGCAGGCAATAATTGATCAAGTGGTTATGGGTGTTGGATGACAAGGATGACACTGTCTGATGGGATTCAATAGGAAGAAGGCCATACTGTATTTTCCTTGCATTTTCCCATATTTTGAGGGAGTGATTTGAACAGAAGAAAACAGGGCACACCTGCACATGAGACCAAAGCTCTTGAAACCTTGTTCTCTAAATGCTTCCATTTAGACTGCTGCATTTTCTCTTCCAGACTCAAGCATGTTGTTTTTTCTTTAATATTGCATTTACATCAAATCTAAGTCTGAGATTTCTTTTTTCCAAGTCTGGTATCTTGTCACAAGAGGACACGATCGCTGTGGACGGAACGGAGAGCTTGCATACACTATAATAAGCGCAACGTAGACACCGGCAACCTGTTCCCTCGATGATTGAGCTCGCCTTGTGTGAAGGGCTCTTCGACCAGATTATTGTTCGACTGCTTTGCTCTTGGATTCGGAGAGAACAGTAGCGCTGCACCTACAGGTTTTACCAGATGAAGTGTCTCTGCAGTTTGACCGCGTCCTTCTATTGCAAATGAGCCATGTTAAGCCGCCCTGTCACGACGTACAGCGTAACGCTCGCCGCGCTAACGAGGACCACGGCGGGCGCGACACGTGTTCCGGGCTCTGAGAGCCACCCAGTCGTGTAATAGACTCGCTGATCCAATAAACATGTCATTGTCGCTTGGGCAGGAAGCTTGTGTCAAGGTGAAACACCAGCAGGGGGCGACATGAGATGTGGGCAAAGGGCGACCTCACAATCAGGAGGTAGAATACAGAGTTTTTAGGAAGGAGGCCGTGAGAGGATCAGCGACAGGGTTTCTATAGAGAACATATGGAGGGACACAAGATTTCTTCTCAAAGAAGAAATCTCTGGTGTTGTCCCTCACACGTATGACTGTGAAGTGTGCGGTGCTACATTAATCAGCACTTCCTATCTACACCTGTTTTTCCCCCCTTTTTCTCTCATCTGGCTTCCCACCTATTTGACCTCAGACAGCACCCGTTCAAGGTCAAGTCCGGGGTCAAGTCACATGACGTGCTCACATATCCCCACGGGCCTGCGGGGGGCTTGCTGGTACTTCCCGCGTGCTACACCTTTAAGGGGGGGGGGGGGGGGGGGGGGGGCACGCTTGACATCGGTGCTCATGGCACCGCCGCACAAACCCTGAGAGTGAACAGCCTGCGAAATGCGTCGGAACCCGCTCGGCCTGTTTGCCGCGGGCCTGGATGAGGAAGCGAGACGAGCCAGGGGAGGCGCTGCTTCTTGTTTCTCGAAAGTCAGCAAAAGCAACGTGGCGTCGCATTTTAATCACCGATGTGAATCAAGTGAGTCGAGAGCACGCGGCTTCATCATCACCATAAATCACTCCTCCTCCTCCTGGGATTCATGGCTGAGCCGCAGCCAGAGTTCATGTGGCGCGTTCAAGCACGTGGAAAGGGGGACTCGGCAGTGTCAGGAGCCGGTTATGGTGGTGGTAGTAGCGGTAGCGTCTTTGTTGTTGTAGTTAATAGTAACTCAATAATGAATCAACTGTTAGTTGTTATTGACAGCTGAATTCTGCAAAAAAAAAGATCAAACTTCAATAATTTTGTCACCTGCATTGCCTAGAATACAATAGTGGAAGTCACTGAGGTGAATCTTATCTTGTTAGAAGAAAGAAATGCGAAACGCTCTGTGAGGGTATGGATTCACAAATGTATTGAAGGGGTTCAACGTGGTTAAAAGTGACATTTATTTGTCAACCGTTCCAAATTCAATGAAGAGCCGCGCGTCGATTGAAGCGCACACACCTGCACAAGCAGAACATACGTGAGGTGTAAACCGGTTTCACGGCATAACACTCAAAAGCTTCAAACGGACGAGCCGGGCAAAACGTTGCGCAAACACAAGTTTTAATCAAATGGGGTTTTGTTGCTGTCATGTGAGTTTTGCATCCGAGTCGCCCACATAAGGCCAATTTGAGGCTCCGCATAATTGCTCTCAGTTCGCAGTAACTCTCCGCCGCTTCACTTCATGAATAATCCAGCCTTATGATCGGTGGCTGGGAAAGCTGTGGGCAAATCCACAAACATTATTATCAGCCCACATGCAATCATGCGAGCGCCTGGTTTTATAATATTAAGCTGTGAACACGCGGCGTGCCTGCCGTGATGGATTCTGAAGACTGATATGTGACAATTTAAAAACACCTACACGCCGGCTGAGTGCGGCGCACTCCGGGCTCTGGGGAGAGGCAAAGTCACTCCATTTATTAATGATATCGCGGAGGCTCACTATCAGTTTAAACCCCTGAAAATGAAGGCGAGGTGGCGCGGGGATGAACAAGGCAAACAGCTCCATAAATCCCCCCCCCCCCCTTTCACTTCCTGGAAATGTTGGTATCAAAGAGCTTTTCCAAGTCTGCAGGCTCGTCTGTAAATCATAGAGTGGAGCAGAGCTGTTATAATTGCTTTGCAATTCCTGTGATGCCCCACCGCATTATCCATGTCATAGCTTATTGCTTTTTTATTGTTAAGTGCCTCATAAAAACGGCATCGATACGTGAGCATTGATTTGTGCACGGCTGCCGCCCCTCGACCCCCACCGCCCCCGGATGGTTGAACATACATGATGCACGAACACACACACACACACACGCATGGAGAACAGAACGTATGTGTGCTTGTTTGCACTACGGAGCATTGTCAGTATCAGCGCAGAGCCCGATCCCACATCCTGGCTGGCGGTCACGCAGTTGTGAGGCCACACAGGCTCACAGACAGAGGCACAATGCACGGGCTTATTGGAGGGAGCAGAACTCCCCTCTGATTAATAAGCTATTACACTGCAGAGTCAGAAGCCAAAGAGAATCCAGTCTAACCAAATCTGGTTAGCTCGAGGCTGCAATCCATCCAAACACATGAACACAAACTAAACAGAACATTGATCTCGTTCCGCGGCACCGAAGATGACTTTAGTTCCGATAAGCTTTTGGACAAGTAGGACCAGATCACCCCAGCCTGGCCTGACCTGGCCCATCCAGTCATAAAAAGATCCCCGCTCCCGGTCCTCTATCATGTAAACCCAGTAGGGCTCCAGTGAGAATCGCGGCTATTATTCAGTTGCCAGCCAAGCATTAATATTAATTGTTTTGTCTGAGAATGGGCCACACTCGTCGCCATAAAGGACTGGATGTTGTTCATTATTGTCACAGAGCTGTCTTCATTACACAGACATGCCCTTACAGTAAGCTCATGAGCGCAGCCGCGTGCAAACGCGATTGTGTGCACTCAGTGGGGGTTTATCTCCGTCTATAGCTCATAGTTGTACAAGTCTGCCGCTCCTCTGTGTCACATCATTGGCCGTCGAGAGCAATCAATCAAGGGAGCCCACTGTGCCTCACAAAAAGCCAATGAGCTGCATCAATAACTGAGCCCGCACTCTCCCCACCCATGAATATTCCCCTAATGAAACAGTCTCTCACTGCAACGTAGGCCTGCAAGTCTCGGGAAAAATGGCTGTGCTGCGGTAAGAATGTTACTTTGTCTCCTTTTGTCTCACCCACAGTGGGACATGTTGATCAACACGCTGCTTTTGTCCCTCTGCATGTAAGCTAACGCCATCAGCACCAGGGCAATGGCCGATGATACCCAACCCCCGCCCCCCACCAAAGATGCAACCAGAGAAAGCAATGGGAGGAAATAATGGCCACCTTCACTCACATCCAAAACATCGCACATGCAGGAATCGCGGTAATGTCCTTCCTCGAGCAGCCTTCATTTCCATTAGGACAACATATCACTCCTCAGGCCCTATTAACCCAGGGACCCAGGCCTGTCCTGGGCATAAACTGGCTGGAACACTTTGCACCGAAAACAGTGTGTTCATCACTTGGCCTCCCACTACTGCCATTAACTCTGTGCTAAGACCATTATTTAAACACTGAAAGCGGAGCGAGTAATTTGGAGCAACGCCGTGCCAGCTCTAACGTCTATTCTATAGCCGCAGCTGCAGCGCGTAGTCTGGAATCTGTCGAGGGGCCAGTAAGTGACGCTCCATTGAGCCTCCACAAACAACACAAGACAGAAATGAACCACTGAGGCAAGAGAAAAGGGGGGGAATGTTTTTCCTCCGAAAGAAAGAAGACAGATGACAAAGCGCCGAGGAGGGAGAGCAGTGGACAGCGGAGCAGACAATGGGGAATGCAGCACGAAAGGGGAGACGCGAGAAAAAGAAATGGCTTATGCGTATGATTTATTAAGTCATATGCGAGAGTGTGCTGGCAAACGTGTCATCAGCCAGGTGTACCGGGGAGGGAAAAACACAGAGAAGCATCGTACCTGGCCCCCTCCCCTTCTTTGCTGTTTGGCAACACAATGGATGCATGTGACGATCAATCCATAGCCTGTCCATAGGCTGCGAGTCCCATGGATCCCCCTCCGCCCCCTACCTGAGCCCAGCACAAACACACACGTCCACAGCAATGACTGAATCCCCTCGCCGCCAAGCACACCGTCCACGTCCAAGAACAACAGTGATTTTTACAGCCCGCAACCCCCTCTGAACCCCCCCCCAGGAGCCGGCCCCCCTCAGCACACTCAGACCCGCGCAGACCCGGGCTCTGGGAGAGGACGACCATTCCAGGCCCCGACAGGAAGCGGGACGCTGGTGTGAATCCCGCATCTGAGGCGCTCGGGTCCTCAGAGAAACAATAACAGAGGCCGGGCCTTTGACGTCAGCGTGGTCGTAAAGGCAGACAGACGAGGACGGAGATTAACAGGAGAGCCCCGGGGGGGGGGGGGGGGGGCAACTCCCGCTTCCTCTCGTCGGGAGGGTGCTGAGAGCCTCGTCTTTTGATGGTTGCACGCTCTTTAAAGAAAAAGGAACGAAAAAAGGGAGATATTTAGAGATAATGGCCTCTCCTGTCAGCTCGGATTGTTCTTTGGCCCTCGCTGGGATCCATTGTTCACTCTACCATATCAGGGATGGCTGTTGATGCAAGTGAGAATGTGTAACAACATGGCCGTAATAAATATTTATGTTTACGCGGCTAAAAATGGCCTCGCTTTAGATCACGGCGCACACCGTGCAGTGTGACGCTTTCCAATTGAGAATGTGAACTCTTCCTGTCTGGAAGATTGTAGATGGCAGCCTGGCAGTTAATCCCCTGTCCTCAGCATGTCAGAAACATCCACAAACGACATCTTCTAAATAATCTTTCGGCCCACACAGTGCCTCATTCTCCTCCCTTGCCCTGACATCAGGAGTAATTAGATTGTATTTTGGATCTTGGTAAAAACACTGAGCTTTTCAGATGCACACTTCCAGCGGGCTCAGATATAATCTGCGAAACTATGTTTGTATGTCTCTTGACATTTGCGATTCCAACCGCAAATGTCAAGGGACTGCCTTGTGTTGCCCCAAACTGCTGCTAATCCGCAAAACAGCATCGAAATGTATCTGATATTTACCTTTAATTGGATATGTCGTGTAAGTATTTTGCAACTGACACTTTGCCAAGCAAAAATACGACGACTGTGAGTTCGTATCATGCGTTTGTTCGTGTTCCCCGGTAGCTTGAGGAGAGCGGCTTCCCTCACCGCGACTCACAATTCTTTTACAGACAGAACTCTAATCCTCTCCGTCAGAAAAACAACCAAAACTGAAATGGACTGAAGTGTCAGGGGAAAAGAAAGAAAAGGAGAATTCTTTTATTTAAGCTCTCTCTTTCTCTCTCTCTCCCTCCATATCCCTCCCCTCTCTCCTTGTCTTGTCTGGATTGTGTAGTACTCTGTATTGCCCTAATTGTGCCGTTTCCTGTCTTCTGAGGCCTCGTGTATTTATATTTCTGAATCGAAAGAAAAGAAGAAGAAAAAAAGAGCGTTAAATGCACAGCCTTGTTGTTATCAGTTTGGCGTCTGAATTCTCCACCCCATCCTTGCGGAACATCCAAACTTGGACACTTCAGATTTTAAAGGGAGTTGGGGTCAGGCCCACACTGTGCCTAAAATGTGATGTATCGGTACAAAAAAAGGATGCACATCGGATGAGTAATTTTGGCAAAAGCTACTTTTTGATGCTTCTGTGACAAGCCAAGTCAAGCTGCACCCTGTGAGAAGGTCAGTGGGGCTGCACTGTCAGCAGACCTGTCCACTATCACAGCTATCAACGCATGTGTGTTTTCGTGTCAGCCTGTAAGCACCGGAGGCAATGGGCTGCTGTGAGATGCACACACTGTTTTGACACCTTGACTCCCATGTCTGTGAGCAAAGACAAATCCCGGTTATGACTGAGGGTGTAGACATGCAGCTCCTCCTTTTTAGCACACATGGATGCCCAACCCAGGGATGCAGGGTGTATTTTAATATACTGTATTAGCTGGACTTGTAGCCTCATTTGTTTTTAAGATCTGACTTGAAGGAAGACCACATGCTGCACGATAATTGCTTTTTACTTCAAACTTTAACACGTGAGCTTCTGTGGGTCACTTCCCACTTGCAACCGCGATGGAAAACAATTCTGCAAATGCAAGGTAAATGGAATAATTAGAGGAAGTGCTCAAGGTCCCCCTGTTATCGGCTGCATGAGGTCTTGCTACACTTTAAAACACAAAGCAGCACATCTGTCCCTGCCATGCTCTCGCATGCGGCACTCCTGCAATTACTGCTTTGCATTAATTGCTTGATACAAGCTGAAGGACGACTTTCAGCGCCAATGCAAAAGCTGCTCTGCATGCTGCTCGGCTCATTTTCATTTTCCATTTCAGCCCTGAAATCTATCTGTGCCTTAAACAAGTCTTATAGACTGCTCCTCTTTTCCCCCTTTGCCAAGGTTATATTTATTTATTATTTATTACCAACTGGAAGATGATAATTGAAATAGCGAATAATAAATATCATCAGTTGACAGGGATTTGTAAACACTGTCTATACATACGTTGCCTATACATGCTAAATCTACACCTAGCCAACTGTGGCCCGACTCCCGAAGCCTATCTCGGCTGCAATACAAAAGTCTGGCTAATCTACTTTGTATATTTGTAAATGTGCCTGCTCATGTAACCCAAAGCCTATGCAGTGTTAGGCACGCTCAGACACAGACACACACTGGCACACACACACACACACCCTGCTTGCAAACTCATGTCTTCCCTAAATAAAACAGCCCCGCAGAGCAGTGAACAACAGGATCGCGCAACGGCTCACGTCAGCAATCAGTCGATTCGGATTTGCAGGGGAATATCTCTGTGCGAGCCCGCTGCTGATTTCAATAAGTAACCGAGCCATGATTTATAGACTTTAATCCCCCACGGGCAACACGTACAGCCAGCTCTAATGAAACACATTGGTTTGGATGTGATCTGAGGAGGCCAGATAGCCGTGCCATGTGAAAAAGAACATATGGATCACCGAGCTCCTCTCCAACATTCCTGAGCAATCTGGACAGGACATTGAGCGTTTTATCACCACCAAGGACTCGGCGGTTAGACTCCGGAGGCATCCAGTTGCTTGTTCCCAGCAGGATAAGCATCCTATCTGTCCTCCGGAAAAACAGGAAAAGACCTCTTGCGCGCCGCTACCGCAAAGTCATGTTGTGTAACTTCATCTTAATCATAGTTGGGGGGCTGCCTGTCATGCCGTTTGCAGTGGATGGGAGCCAAATGAAACTATGGAAACTCTCCGTTCAACGACTGCTCCGAATCTGGCCGCGCACTTCTCACCCAGGCTGATGATATCAAACCAAACCCATTCCCCTAAAATAACGACCGGCATCATCTTTGTCTCCCTGACCCGTGAGTCACTCTGTCCATGAGCATAAATGAGCCATTTGGATTAGCGGCGCAGTGTGGCGCTCACTTGTGAGATCATCGGAGAATATGTCATCGGTTCCAGTCTTAACCCTGGGACCTCGAATGGACTGCGCTTTAGTTACACAGCATACGGCCGCGGCTTAAGTGATTAGCTGCCAGCAGAACATTTTACAGGAGAAAGCAGGAGTGCTGAAGGATTACAGTGGTAGTCGCTGTGCCATGGGGCATTGTGTTTCACACAACATCCATCATGCTATCAGCTGCCTCACTACAGTATAAGCGCTCAGTGTGAGAGAGACACAGGGTGTGCACTGGCCAAACCATACACTGCCCCTAGCTGTAAAAGCACACCTCCCTCTTCTGTTTTTAAGGCAATCACTCTCTCTCTCTCTCTCTCTCTCTCTCTCTCTCTCTCTCTCTCTCTCTCTCTCTCGCTTGGTAAATACAAGATGCATGCATGTAGGCTTGTTCTGGTTGTTGAAAGCCTTTGAGCCAGCTTTCTTTTTCACATGCAGGTACAGAAAGCCATCCCTGCAAATGTATCATTTCATTATTCAGCGTTTAAGAGAAAGCTCCAGGACTCATAAATCACAGACGATCGCCCTGCCCTTTTTTTCTGCCGACTCCAGCAGGTGTCACCCTAACCTGTGATCTCCAGTACACTCCTGAGAGCCGCAGCCAGCCTGTGAGGCTGGCCGGGGCTGCCAGAGGTGGGGTCGGTCCATCAGTCATTCAGTCACTGCTCTAGAGCGCTCTAGCAGGAGAGTTCACCGGGGGTTCACAGCAGCCCAGCAGAGGAGTGTGAAACCCAGTCTGCCTGCCACACTCTGCTGAACCCCCGGCCTCAGGGGGAGGAAATGTTTTCTCCTTGCCGCTGAGAAATGCCCCGGCCTCTGTGTTTGTGTGTGTATACTAAACTGCTTCAGCTGAGCATTTAAGCCACTCGGAGATAACGATCATTAACGCTCCTTGCCAGCTCTGCCACCTAGAACGTGAGAGCATTCGTCTCAGGGAAATGGTGGCCACATTCTTCCCCTGAAAATAAGGGAAAGCTTTTGATTTCCCACGGCTTGTGCTGTTCAGTGTTGTCAGACAGGAAAGAAAATGGCAGAGCATAGGCCTACAAGCACTTCAGAACCCACTGTCGGGCTAGTTTCAAGGACACAACCTTTTAGTTTGTTTTGCTCCAGAGTAAAGTGTGGGCGTATATTCAATATTTGTCTCTGGACTTGGATTTTCTTGAACCTTGTCATCTCTTATCTTGGTGGGCCACTGCTTTGGTCCACTGATGGCATGTTACGTAACCCTCATAGCAGCTGCAACTTGGCAGACAGGAATTTACATGTTCTGGATGCAGCCTGCCTTCCTCCCTGTCTGTCTCCATATGCGCAAATGTGCGCACATCTGTATGTTACGACATGAGCAGAAATAGTTCAAAAGGGCAATCGAAATTTCTGGTGCCGCATGAGTCGGATCAGACCATCGATGGTTATCCCACATTGGAGGAGGTGGAACCTGGTGTGGTCTTCTTGAGGCGCACCAAACATGGCAGGCGCTCAGCTTGCACTAAATGGTGCTCAGAGATTAGAGGAAAGCAGGGGAGGTGTGGCTTTTGACCTTTCTTTTTTTGGGCTGTGATCAATTGTGCTAGGCCGATTTGGCTAATGTGTGCAGAGAACCGGTTCACTTTGCAACGACGCCTCCCAGTTCCCCCATGAAGGCTTTGCCTTGAAATTTGAGAGGTCGACACCCAGTAAGCAAAATGACAACAAACTGAGAAAGTCTGAATTCACTTAGCGAATACAGATTGTGAAATGAGACAGACTGAGGATGGATGTGTGCTGATGAAGGCTGTGAATCAACGGTGATGGGTTGAATCTAGCACTAATGCTGCCTGCTGTTAACATCTCGTCTTACCAAACATCTCTGAGCCCTCTCTATGGTTGCCATAAAAAAAACAGAAGCTAAAAAGAGCTAAATCTGTTTCCGCACTGTCCATGGAGAGTGACCTGGTCGGTCTCTGTGCGCACTGGATATGCCCTTTAATATTGATAGACACCTGTTCTTACGCAACCACTTTGTATCTTCTACATCAATCAGCAAACAGCAGCCCACTGGCTCCACATGACTTTATTAGATTTGGCTCACAGGAACACGTCTGCTCACAGTCGCTCTCTCCTCCTCCTGCTGCTCAGACAGAGAGAAGCCGCTGACTTCCACTGTGATGCTTCGGTGACATCACTGAGTGGTTTCCTCTGTGCAGGTCCGCAACGTCGTCCATGTTGCGCAATATGTACACAGCAGGGAAAACAAAACAAAACATGGTGCTTTGAAAAACTATCAGTGCGTGTAGGAAGTTCTGATGTTGTGCAGTGGGGATTTACAGGAATAGTGTGCATCCAATTGGAAATCAATCAAAATGCTCATAAACATACTGACAGAAAGATAACAAAGACATGTTACCCTACCATTATTAGCACCACCTGGCCATGAACATGCCACACTTATCTGCCCAGCGTTGTCCATGAGACTCGGCCCGTCGGAGGAGCGGGCTCCAACCTTGGCTGCTCTCCGCAGATTTTTGTCAGTGAGCTCAAGGCTAAAGGTATTAACTCGCCAGCAGAAAGTGCCGGAAAAGATGAGGAAGGGTTTGATTGACGTGCACAACCCAGTGGCCTCGACATGGAATACATTTAGAAATCAATTACAGCCTGGATGATGGGAGAAACACCCCTCAGTGGCGTACCGCAGTCGACACTTGATCAAGGCTCAAAGAGAGGCACAAGATGGAAGGGAGCCATTGTGAACGTGATGCTGTGTGCACATCAATGAAAGAAACAAAACAAAACAAAAAGCAAAAGGAGCAAAGCCGGCTGCAGGAAAGAGCTCATATGTCTGACAGGAGGAAAAGAGGCAGAGCTGTTTATATGTCATTATTTTAAAGGGTGACTCTTTAACGGTTATGGGATGTTTCAGCCATTATGCGTGAAGTGCACTCATCACTGTGTCTACCACACATAATGAATGCCGCTACCTTCTCTTTAGGCCGCGCTACAAGACTGATTTGTTTCATGCAGATTAGTTGCTTGGTTTCCAAGGCAACCTGTCAATTATTTTCCAGCAGCTTTGTGCGAGGACTGGTGGAACTCTCACCCCTTCCCCTCCAACTGTGACCCAGGAGGCCACGTCTGCGCAGGCTGGGAGCGCGTCCACACCGGGCCGCGCAGCACAGGCCCAGGCGTGGAGGGAGCACATGTCGCAAAAGAATCTGCTCAGTGTGCCTCTCAATTTCACGTGTCATGACCAAACCGATCTGTGCTCCCTGGTATGTGGGGAGCATGTCGAATAGTCGCACAAAGCTTTGTGTTCTAAATGATGCAGCCTGGTTGCTGTTAAAGAAATAGCCGTAGCACGATCGAAAAAAAAGGCAGTCGGCGCCAAAGACATTGTCAGATGAAGCTTAATTCTGTTTACTCTACTGAGATGACTGGTAAACCACAGGTTCTCACAAGCAGGAAAAACAACACACTTGTACATACCACCAAAAACCACAGAAGGCTTTTTGCACGAAGGGAAAGACAGCTTTTGTGTCGGAGAGCTGCCATTCACACTGTATAACTACTTACGAGGACTGTTTTTGTTGTCCTTGCTCTATTTCCTTTTTTTTTTAAGATATATATTTTGACATCTGTCCAGCCAGCAAATTGCTTTTTATGCAGACAAGTCACATTGCAGTTTAGCTGGGTGGAAGCCATTTTCCCATGGCAGTGTCAGTTCTGAAGTCCACGATGTCACCCCTGTCAGTGAACCGAGAGGAGAGCCCTGATTCTAATATGTGTGCGGCAATAATTGGACCTGTGGGACGAAACGCTGGAGCGCAGCGGCCAGGGGTCTGAATCAGCGCGCCGGCTATTTCGGTGCTACACCAGAGGTCAGAGGTCAGTCACAAAGGAGCATGTTTTCCAAAGGAAAAACAGAGAGAACACGTCTAAGCTCCTCGGCTTCGCTGCGGAAGCCGTTCCAAAGGCGAGCGCATAATGAGAGAGCGGGCGCGGGGGGGGGGGGGTTATTTGTGTAGGGTCGCCGGCCGTATGGAACTCAAGTTTTGTAGCATACACCTGAATCGGCTGGATGCGGAGTGCACGCGCGCGCCTCAAATCTTCATCTCATATGCTGTTTTCTGTTGTTTTCCTGAAAGTTCGGGCCTGAAACAACATCCACGGGGTGAAATATGTGCGTCCTCCAACTGCGGGCTGCGCTCCGTCCTGCGTCAACGACAACAACAACAACGCAGGCACCGCACCGCTCGGCGCGACTCACAAGTGAGCGCGCTCACTCGGCCTCTGTAATTACAGTGGCTGGCGTTGCGTCCGCCGCATGTGCTCCATATGCTTTCCGGCGCTAAGTAGCAGTTTATATGCAACTCTCACGCCGGGGAAAGTGATGCAGCGCAGCGGAGACAGGGAAAACAAGTCTCACCACGCGCCGAGGCTGCCGTTGCAGGTGACCACGGACGCGTCGAACGAAAACACCGGACGGGGGGAATGAGAAAGGGTTCACTCAGGTGTGGGCTCGCTGGTGTGATCGGTCCGAAAAGATCAAGGGGAAAAAAAATGTCAAGGCCCACGGTGGAGCGACTAATTCTTAGTGTGTCTAGTGTCTATAGCCCGCCTGAAAGCACTGCCTGTCTTACATTGGACTCTGGTGTATTTGTTAAGCCTTCAACTCATATTACACACCTCGAGATCAGCGCTAAGAGGCTCCGGTTGGGTAACTTTTGCGCAGCCTTGTAGTTATGGGACTTAATCAATGTAAATGGCCGGTCCCATCATTGTGATGCCATAGTCTTGTGAATTGCCGGCGGTGGGGGTGCAGTCTAACCCTCCATTCACTGTAAAATAGGGGGAGCCTACATGTCTACATGCCTTGCAAGTCCATTAATACAATTATGAAGCGAAAAAAATCTTAAGTGAGTAACTCAACAATAGACTCCAGACAGGCCGTGAAGCCCAGGCTCCCATGTAAATGCTCCGTGCCTGATCCATCAATCATCCTGCCCTGCTTCCTCTGGGGATTCTGTCACCTTTTGTTCACTTACAATAATAAGGATGAATGATAATGAGCCATTAAAGAGAGCGACAAGATGAAACAGTGAATGCGCTTTAACAAAGTAAGTGTGATACATGATACAGATAAATAGCACAAGGAAAGCAGTCTCAAAGTGAGGAGTGTACAGTGTGGCTCCGCACATTCTTAACCAAAGTAACTGATTAATAATTGTTGTTCAGCTCCAGTTAGATAGAAAAAATGCTTTTGTCTCTCGCTAAACTCGACTGCAAACTTCCAACCAGCATCCTTCTAATCACCACTCCACAACAGGCCTTCCTGTGATTTGTAGCTCTGGCCCGTGTGTCGTACCTGTCCTACATAATGAACATTGTGTGTGCGGAGAATAGCATTAATCCAAATGTAATGGCTTCCGACCATCAGTCTGTCTGTCTGTCAGTCCTGCCATCAGATGTGTGCCTGTCACAGACAAAGTCTGCAACGCCACAGGCTGGATAATAATGAAGGTTTAGGGCAGGATTACTTTACAAACCAGATAGGATCACACACGCACACACACACACACACACGCACACGCACACGCACACACACACACACACACACACACACACACACACACACACACACACACAAAACTATTATTTGCTTCTGTAACCACTTCATGGTTTGCCGTCTATTCAGGGTAGCAGCACAAGCTATCAGATACGTTTCTATGGAAGTCCCCAGTTTCACATAAAACACTTGCTGGGAAGTGAAAGATGAAATCAAACATTGAAGTTTTTTTTGTCCAAGCTATTGTGAAATGCATTTTGCAGATCTACATCCTGGTTGAACTTTGGTCTACAGTGTACTTTCATGGTTGACAGTGAACAAAGTTTTGCAACGCGACAGACGACCGTAATGAACGGCCATGAAACGGTTAGAGTGTGCTCACATTTGACTCTCCGAAGAAGTTGTTAAAGTAATTCAATCAAACTGTGTTAAGCCAGATCTAGAATCTTTCAAACAATCTTACGAAGCAATTAGCATTATCAATTTAAAAGAAATTACCACAGTTCTTTAAGAAAATGAATTTGGGTAATTGGATTTTTTAGAAAACGGGAGGAGAGGGGCATGACATGTCTCACCGCTCCATTTGGTTGCTCCTATAATGGGACTGAGAGGCCTAAGGGAGACACAACTGTGACAACACTTATTTGGTTATACACAGTAAATCAGATGTTTCTGGTCAGATCTGAAGGAAACAAGAGAATTATCTGTATTATTTCCTAATTTCATGGTTGATTGTCCTGAGGGGGGGCCAGCATTGCAAACAAGCCTTCGGACCACACATAGAGACAAAGATTTCAAAGCGAGCAATTAAAACAAAAAACGTGGGGGGAGAAAAAGCAATTAAAAGACAACTTAAGGATTTTTTTTCTCCTAACTTGCGGTTAAAACGCTCCATTCCTGTATGGCGGTGGCTGACACTCTCTGAGAATGCGCTTATAATGTGGAGCACTTTTCAGCGGAGAGCACGGTGGCTCCCTGCAGGAGCGCCGGAGTGTTTTTGAGGAAGTAGCATGAATAAACAATGTGCTGCTGGAGAGAGAACTGCATTACTCGGCTGCTTTACTGCTGGACTAACACGGGAGCGTGCAGCTGGTGGGCCCTCCGCGACCTCATTCTATGGCTGTCCTGCAAGTTACGTCAGCACTCGGGTGTGCTATATGATGCATGTGGAGGCTGCAGGCCCTGGGACACAGCCTACTTCAGCTCAATGAGTAATTGCATAACTCTGTGCAAAGCCGCGTGGCTTAGAAGATGCACAGCATTGGGAGATAATGAAGAGTTGTTTTTTTTTTTGAGACAATGTGGCTAATGCTCCTAGAAAATCCGTGTGAGACGTGTGCAGGACTTCTCGGACCCCAGTGTCTCTGCCGGACTGTAGTTGGGGTGCACCGCTGCTCTGCTCAGACGCCCACATGGCTCCGGAGGGTGCATGTTCCGTTTGGAGGTGGGGTGGGGTGGGGTGTGCGGGGGGGGGGCGCAGATTGCTGGGAGTGCGTTTTAGGGTCGCTGCTAAATGACAGATTACTCACATTTGTGTGAGCCTGTGTAATCCGATTCCGCTCCAGTTCATTCTGTGCAAATCTGGTGTCGTCATACTGTAGCCTACTGTAGGAGCGCTCCAGCCCCGCAGGCAGGAGCAAGCGCACCCAGACACATCCACCCGGGCCGGAGCGACCGCGCTGCACGCAGCGTCCCCCGGCAGACCTCATCCTGAGGACAGTAGCAATCATAACAGTGATATAAACAACAAGGATAGTAATAATTATAATATTGCGTCCCATAGACAGCCCTGGTGCAGACCTGGCTGTCTCCATCCCATGTAAAACATGCAACCACTGAACACAAGTAATTCGTTATAAGGAATATTTACCACAAGCCATAATGAGAATGAGCTGGGAGAAGAAAACACTTGGTTGAAGGTCTCAAAATAAGTTAATAGCTTACAATTTATCTTATCTTAACTTCTAATGTTTCTATCGGAGGCAGCTTAAACTGCAGATTCTTTTCATAGAGCACAAGCCTAATACAGGTGAACTTGCCATTTCGATAAGTATAATGTAAAAAAAATTTGATGAGTCAGATTTTATTTAAGGGCCTCATTATTCATTAAAAGTTCAAATACAAAGGCCAACATAAAAAAGGAACAAGAAGATTTAAAAACAGTAAGTAAAAACACATCAAGCTATTGAAAACAGGTGTGCACGGTAGAAGAGACAGACTGAACTAAAAGTAGACCAAAAATCTAAAAGGATCGATTTAAAACTATTGATGAGTGGAAAAGATGTTCTTTACTATCTACATTTAGTTACTCATGACTACTTCCCCTGTATCGTCTCTATGTTAAACACTAATAACACTGATAACAGCAATGCTACTACTACTAATCCTACTACAAATAATAATTATTATAAACAACTTTATAGAGTCCCTTTCATGCAAGGTAAAAAATACAAGACAAGAAACACAAAATATAATATGATTATGATATATTCATATGTATTATGTATATATTTATTATATATGTGATAATGATGACGATAGGGAGGATGCTCCCTATCTCCCCCCTCCCTCTCTCCCTCCCTCTCTCTCTCTCTCCCTCTCGCTCGCTCTCCCTGATCGACACTCTCTGGGCTCGGCTGTGCGCCTGCACAGCAAACTGCCTCTGACCGCTGTAACTTTTGCAGGCTGCAGACTGCTTCAGACATGTCTCCCCTCCACTGAGCAGGAGCACACAGGAGAGGAGCAGGAGCAGGAGCAGGACGGAGCAGAGCCGCACTCGAGGCCGGTGTGATCGTGGCTGCCGTGCGGGCTCCCGGGGCTGCGGCTGCGGCTGATCCTCGGCGGACAGCAGCCTCCCCTCGGTGTGCGCCCTGGGCTCAGCCTCCCAGCCTCGCAGCCTCCCAGCCTGCCAGCCTGCCCGTCTGCCCGTGGAAACCTCTGGATAGGAAGAGGACAGGATAGGAGCGACCATCACCCCTCTCCTCTCGGATGAACCGGGCCAGTAATGCAGGAGACCGCCGCTCTCTCATCGCTCTTCCAAGATGGCAGATTTTCATTGAGTTTTGAGCAGAAACCTCGCCTGATTTTTTGCCATGAATAGCAGGAACCCTTGCACCGATGGCCCCTGTATACGAAGGTAAGACGGCGGCAGCGGAGCGGGGCTCCCAGCCGGCTCCCAGCCTGCGGCTCTCATCGATAGCCTCGGTCACACTGTGGGAATAAACATGACGAGATGATGCTTCCCGGATGATGGGTGCACCACCAGCCCAGAGCGCACAAATACACCCAGATAGAGCTCCCGTAACTGTGTGTGTGTGTGTGAGTGTGTGTGTGTGTGCGTTTGTGTGTGTGTGAGCGTGGGTCTCACACACACACACACACACACACCTGGAGGTGTTGTGTTCTTGTGGGGCTGGCTGGCTGGCTGGCTGGATGGATGGACGGATAGACCGAAGGGGGTCTGTCGGCTGTCAGTGTCCGTGTCAGAGCGGCTCTGGGTCGGACCAGCTGAGCCTGACTTATGCCTGCTGGGAGCGATCCAGCAAACAAACACTGCGACCCCCCCCCCCCTCACATTGTCTGCTGTCATCATGCAGTTTGACTTGACCCCCCCCCCCCCCCCCCCCTCCTCCTCCTCCTCCTTTTCTCCATAATCTTATTTTGGTCCGAATGCGAGTGAGTGATTGACGCACGGCGCAGCGTGTTCGCCTCGCAATGTCGCTGCAAGGTGGATTATAAGGCTGCAACAAAGCGAGAGCTCCACTGGATCCGCGCTGCAACTGCGCACACACACACACACACGCACGCACGCGCGCGCACGCACGCACGCACACACATATGCACACGCGCGCACGGGGAGCTCGGCGGCGCAGCGCGCTGAGCGTGAGGAACAAGGCGTGATCGGGTCATGTAGGTTGGAGCAGATCTGAGGCCGGTCCGGCTGGAGCGGCGATGCACCAGCCCCTAAAGTGGCGCCGCGCTCCCCACGCAGCTGTGGGACACGTCGCCCTCTGACACACACACTCTGACAGGCTTCACGTAACCGGCAGCACGAAGCCAACGGTGACCCTTCATCTCCCACCGTGTTTATTTATTTCCTCCGATGCCCTCCTTGTTGTACTCTCTAGTCCCTCTGGTGGTGTTAAAGGGAAGCCATTGGCTTCATTGTATTCCAAAAATTGACAAAGGGGGGGGGGAGAACTGCTGGAAAGTGAACACCGGACGCTATGGATGTGTAGAAAGAGAGGCTTCTAGCAGCAGCCACTGTGGAGGATGCCGTGTCAGGAGCCTCGGCGTACTTCGCTGCAAACAAACTCCAGACCGAGTGCTCTCATGTCACCACCATGGGCGCACTGTGCTGATCCTTCATTATGGAGGTGCCGAGGCTCGCAGGCGTAGCCCGAGACTGTGGCGTCCCCGACATGAAAAGGAAAGTTGAAATGAGACTCCTATGCAAAAGGTAATTAGTCTAAATTACATTCCCCAGCTTTTCCCTTCACTACGGAGAGTAGGAGAGGGGAGAGGAGGAGGAGGAGGAGGAGGCGGCTGGGGGAATTAATTACCTTGCCTGTCCTCCTCGCTGCTGGAGAGGCCTGCTATGTGGAGCAGCCATGGACGTGGACAAAGTCTCCGGTGGAACATTTTTTTCTCATTTTAAGGGGGGGGGGGGTCTGTCCTCCATGTCAGAGACCAGTTATTATGGTGATTACTCAGCCTCAACTCCGGGGCAACTAATAACTCACATCTATGATGCAGTGCTTCCTCTGACAGATAAAGGTCAGTGTGTCTAAGAAAAACTGCACGTTTGCTATTCGACCGAGGACGAGGCAGTGGTCGTTTTGCCCACCCTTCCTGCTTTTTTTCCCCCCTCCGTGCATAATCTTCGACCGTGTTTCCAGTTTTCGTGCTCGTCGGGCCGGAGAGGAAGACACTAGGGCAGCGTCCCAGTCCGCCTGGAAGTTGGCCGTCACAACCCACGGTGACGCCCTGATGGATGTGTGATGAGGCGAGCGGCTCCCGCGGCCCCCTCCAGCTGTGGAACAGCTAATGTTCCAGGTGCTGGCGGGCCCTGCCCGCCCTGCCTAGCCTGGCTAGCCCGCCCTCCTCTCCTGGCCAGACGCTTTTGTGGGAAAGGGAAGGCCCGCGAGGGGACGAGGCAGCCTGCAGAGGCTGCGGGGCCGCAGAGCTGGCCACCGGGCAGGAAGGCTACTTCATTTGCAGATCAACCAGGACGATTCCAGACAAGATTCACCCCCCCCCACCACCACCACCACACCACCCCACCCCGGGCTGGAAAAATGGACAGAGCATGACTCAGAGTTTGTTGGTGCTGCTGCCTGCTGCTGATGGTGGTGGTGACAGGCGCTGCAGCGTGGATGTTTTATCCATCCACACGGTCATTATGTGATAATGCAGCTTTGGAATTAGCCTGTGGTTTTGTAGGTATATAGGGAATGGGAGACAGAGCCAGTCCTTCTCTCAGACTGCCTCATGCCCCCCCCCCCCCCCCCCCCCCCCCCCCCCCCTCCTCCCATCCCCCTCATGCTTGTTTGGAGCCACTTGATTGATATCTTCCTCGCAGGCCGTGACCCGGGCCTGTAGTCCAAGGTTGCATTTTAAACTTTGATTAGAATTGCAGGAAGAAGCCCCCCCCCACCCCCTCAGGGGGCCTGGCGGGGGCCACTGCGCCCCACAGCAGAGTCAGGGGCGTCTCTGTGTTATGACAAGCACACAAGTGGTGTGTTTAGCTCTTCACCGTCCGTCCACTGCCAAAGACAGCTGAACTCGCAGGCAGAGCGCTGGTTAAGTAGCCGGCAGGGGGAGGAGAGTCATCACAAGGCGCATCCTTGGAGGTGCCATTGTGCATGTTTATCTCTTGTTTTTCACTTTCGCTCAGAGGCCGTTTTGATCTGTTTGTTGACCCGACGCCTAACCCCGTGACTCGTGCAGAAGACGCTCTTGCACAGAAAGGGTTATGAAAATGGATAAGCTGTCTAAGTATGGCTTTTGCATTATTCAAAGCTTCCTATCTGAAAAGGAAGTGAAATCCAGTGTTAGGGGATTCTTTGTGCTATTGATTTGTTGAAGCATTTAGCAGAAGAATCCGCAGCTTTGGAGGGAGCCAGACTGTGAGTTTTATGTGAAATGAAGTGTGTGTGTGTGTGTGTGTGTGGAGCTTTCAGTTGAAGATGCGGGGTGGGGGGTGGGGGGTGGGGGTATGCAAGCTCTCTGATGTGCTGAAATAGTTCACAGGTGTGATCTGAGAGTTTGGGAAACAGATGGGGGGAGGTGGTGGTTGTGGGGTGTGTGGGTTATGACAGGTTAGTAGGGGCCAGTCCGACACAAGAGGCCGGCCGTGAATATAAGCAGAATACCTCCGGCGGGTTTTAACAGCCTCTGCTCTTCATATATGCTTTTATAGCGAATTTCTCCGGAGCCAAAGTGCCCTCGCCACTCCGGCACGTCATTCCTTTGGCTCGACTTTATTTATTTATTTGTTCCGAGTGCAGGGGGAAATTCAGCCGAGATGCAGCGGGACTTTGCGGTCCTCATTTTCTTCTCAGCCAGTAAAGCCTCCTGCTTTAGTGCCTCCGCCATATGCTTCGGAGCTCTCTGGCGGAACGACTCCGAAAGCTCGGAGGTCCTTGAAGTGGGAGGCCACATCAGTCGCCGGCATTAGTTCGTTCTTTTAATCGAGGTGAGAGAGAGAGAGAGGCTGGCCGGCCGGGATGGAGCCTTCGCCCCGCCGTCTGCTTCAACAAGGCATTTCCGTGTTGCTTGTCATGCATGTGTGAGCCCCCCCTTGCCCCCCACCTCTCCCCACCCCCACCCCCACCCCCCTTGCACTGTTGTTGCACATTGTGTATGGTGTGAGCCTGTGTGGAACAGCTGCCTCGGAGCTCAGAGCAGCAGCGTAACGGCTCCGGCCTCTGCTGAGGCGCTCGCCAGTTCAACAGACAGCTCACGTCTCCCCGCCGGCCTCCAGTGGGAAAGTTAAACCACATGATTTATAAAACTTGGATTATCTGCGTGCTAGGACTTGCATATAGAGATGCAGCATTTTAATTATTCCAACGCTGAATGGGTCATTTAATCCCTAAATCGATTTTTCGGCATTTTGGAAGCGATTTTCATCTTCTCGGCGGGGGGTGCCAGATTCCCCACAACATGTTTGTTCCTTGCACTTCTTGTCTTTACTTTAATAACAGTGTAATCAAAAAGTGGGGGGGAAAAAAACAACAAGATGAAGCAGATTTTACATAAAATAATCAAAATCGTCTGCCGGTAAAACAGGAAATTTTCTTAAAGCCTCCAAGAAGCAACTGCTCTAATACTAAAAATAATATATAGAAAGGGGTTCTGCCACAATATGTTGGTGTTGACAGGTTTAAGGATTCTGGAAGCTATCTATGTAGCATAAAACCTTTTTTTCAATACCAATATGACATTTCTTACACATAAAACACACCTAGTCAGTCAGTAAAACAAGCACCTGTCGCCCTCATTCAGGTTTGTGAACTTCCGGTGCTGGGTTTTTACTTTGTGAGGAACGTTAACTCGAACGAACCTCCCTGACAAAAACAATACAGCGAGTGCTGTACAGTGGAGGGGAGAGCCGAGCGCGGGGAAGCCGAGACTTGCCGAGAGTCCCTGCACCTTATGACACAGCCGCTGCTTTGATCTGCTGCGAGAGCCTCGCTTTCAGACAAAGATTCACATTTAACTGCTTTTCAACACGGCGCAGAGTGAAAGGAGTCTTTTGTTAACCCGGTGTGTGTAGGGAGGGCCGTGGAGGGGGGGTGGCTGTTAGCAATAATTACACAAGGATTCCTGGAGCATAAAGGCCGCTTCATATACTGGAGGTGTCAAATCGTTTTTGTTTTTTTTTTCCCATATGTGCGAGCGATATTACCCAGCGCGGCATGATCTGCGTTTTTGCCCGCGTGCCAAATACTGCACGCTCTCTTTGCAATCATTATCTGCCAGTGACCCCCCCCCTCCCCCTCCCCCCCCCCGCCCTACCCCACCCCGCCCCCCACCATCCGTACTGCCGTCCCCTGCCCCACCCCCACATCTATCGCTTATCTGTCGCCCCATCCCGCGCTGTGTGTTGATAAGCCGAGAGGCCATCGGCCAGCACACATGGCGCCCATGTGACACTTCAGCAACAGCCTGATGGCCAGATTGGAAGCCCCTATGTCTGTGTGTGTGTGTGTGTGTGTGTGTGTGTGTGTGTGTGTGTGTGTGTGTGTTGGGTCTGCTCTGAGAGGAGGTCTAACTACTGTAGCGTTTTTGTTCTCTGTAATCATGACCCCCCCCCCCCCCCCCCTGCCCGCCCAAAAGCCCTCACAGTCCACCGTCCCTTCCCGCCTCCCCCCCGGGCTTGTCTTACCGCCACCACTAACCCCCCACCCAACACTCACACACACACACACACAGACTCCCTAAAACCAAAGCAGCAACTTGTTTTTGGTGTGCGCGCTGCTCCAGGTTTTAATCCCATTGCCCCCCCCCCCCAACCCCCACCCCCACACCCCCCCCCTTCCCAAGAGCCGTGGCCGCTGGCTGCACGCTCGGCCCCCTCACGACTTGACAGGTCGCGCGGAGCGAGCGGGCGGGCGGGCAAAAAGTTGGGAAAACAAAGCAAAACAACAACCCGTGGAGCTGATGTAAGGCACCTCGGCTGCATGGCGAGGGCGACCACTGCTCGCACAGCCACTTCATTTAAACAAAAGATACTAACCATCTCTTCATATTACATGGAGCGCTCGGGTGAAAAATGGTTTGCACTTTTTAATCAAGCCTTTCATAACCTCCACGGTTTTCCTCCTCCTGCAAGGGAAACAGGCGTGTTGGGAGGGCGAGGGGGGGGGGGGTGTGGGGGCGGGTGTGTGTGTGTGTGTGTGTGTGTGTGTGTGTGTGTGTGTGGTGTGGGGTGTTTACAGGCAGATATTGAAATGAGCAGAAAAGGAGTGAATTTCACAGTAAGATGAGAGCACTGAGGTGGCGTTTTTTTTACGTATATGCTTTATTATTCATTCACACACACACACACACACACACACACACACACACGATCTTGACTATGTGCAGCCAGCCATTGTGGACTAAGTGCGGCCACCAGTCCCATCAGCTCCCCTGCCGGCCTCGGCCCCTCTCGGGTTATGGAGGGGAAGTGGAGCGATGGGTGGCTGCTGGCGGCCTCTTCACAGATGGCTGCAGGTACAGCGCTACGCTTGGCTGATAACCAAAGGACTTCAAAGCTCAGACGAGCGCTCGGGCCCATTTCTGTCCAGAGCCAGGAGGCAAAAAGGCACAGACCAGAGAAAAGAGGCGGCAGCAGACAACGACCGGCTCAGTAAAAGGAGTCAACAGGCATGGAAATGAGCAGCTTTAGCCCGCTCCCCTCTACCCCCGCGCTGTCTCCCGCAATATTTACTCTTTTTTTTTTTTTTTTTGGGCCGATTTTCAATTATACTCCGCTCCTCATTTCAGTGTTCCGCAGTTATTTCTCTATTTTCTTACGAGCTGCGTGAGCAGATGTGACGAGACTCGGGCGGGCGAAGCCAGGAATGAAAATAAAACATGACGGTCACTGTTACAGAAATTACAGACAGCGCTCTCTGTCTCTCAAGTCTGATCAGGGGGGTTCTCTCAGGAATTCCAGCGAAACCGACTCCCACCGCACCATAAACTCACAAGTTGCACATCAGAGCAGCGGGAGGTGGAAGTGACAATGCGTGTTGGTAGAAATAGCTCAGTGGATTTGAGGACTGTGTGGCAAAATGGTCTCCTCGCATATCTCTTTAATATTCACATTCGTTTATGTCTATATATAGCAGATGATCTCTGTCTTGCAGCCGAAGGCTGCAAGCCGCGTTATTATCAGCTTTTAAGGGATGATGTAGAATGGGAGAGATGTTAAAAAGTCATTCATTCAATTAGACAATGCCATGGCTCCTCTAATACCACTCTGGCACTGACATGAGGAAATGCTGAAAGTCCTAACCGGGAGACATATTTCCTCACAGTTCCACGAGCCTCCAGGACGACATTTAACAAGCCGTGTATGCAGCATAAGTCACTGATTGTGGCTCTTTTTCGTTCTGCTAGATGAACATGGTTTCTACAGCTCATACTCATGCTTAACCTACCCACACAGGGGTACCTGGTTGCGTATCTGGCCCGGAGTGTGCACCTTTTAGATCCACTCCATCATTTCAAAGCCTCAGGCGCACCGCGGCCAGCCAGCGTCTCAGTGGCTGGCAGCCTTTTGAACTGACCCCTCCGTTCAGCCTGAGAGACAGAGAGCAGGAGGGAGCAGGGCATCACAGATGTGCTCTGACAGAGACCGCAGGAACAAGGGGTGAGAAGCGGAGGGTGGGAGGCAACGCAGCTGGGGCGGAGAGATGAATATGCATGTACGGGGGTCCCTGGTCTTCAGCCGGAGTGGAGGGGATTGTAGATCTCCTTTAACTCGTCTCCTTGGCACATCTGGGGTATAGTGTCCAGGCCTGTCTCCCTGTCAGAGGAGCCAGCCTCGAGAAAAGTCAGAGGTTGACATTTAGCTCTAAGGACCTGCTCTCCTATACTGACTGCTCTGCACTGGGTTGGTATTTAGGGTTAGGGTTTAGGGTTAAGTTTAGGGTTAGGGTTAGGGTTAGGGTTAGGGCTCTGGCCTCTGTGAGACAGAGACGGTGTGTGAGCTGCAGCCATGCATTCATGTGCATTAAACGTAAAGCCAGTGCAGCGACAAGTGTCACCCATTACACATCATTCAGGTCCTTTCAAAAAAAGCCCGGACAGAAAAGAAAATCAAGCTCAGACAGGCTAACGGTGTACTATAAATGACTCATTCACAGTCAGCATCAGCATCTTACAGGATGATGATTCATTATTTGCCGCTTCCCACAGCCCAACTTTTCCATCTGCTGAAAACCCACTCAGCTACTAAGCCTGGGAGCCTAGGAGCAACTCTTCCATGGCTCTTGTTTTGTGTGATTTTACCATATCATACATGTGTGATTTTTGACACAAAGTTTGTTAGAATGGTGGCGCTTATGGCTCCCAGTGGCTCCTGTTCTGCTTTTGGAAGTGTTCACCCCCTGTGCCAGCCTTTCTCAAATGTGCACTTCTCAGACTCGGCCTCTCACCACGTGGGTGTGAAACTGATGGTCAGAATAGCCGTTTCCTGCCTGGTTTCGCTATTTGCGACTGCCAGGACGCTGCAACTATAATCGGCTGAAGCCATGATTTTCACACTGAATCAGAGGCAGAGGGCTGAGTTGGCTGGCCGTATTTATGTCCTCGGCTCTGCGGCCACAAAGCCTCAGCAGCCATGTTTACCAGACACCGTCATTTGGATTAGGGACACATATGCTTTCCTAAATTGGTGTGTGAGCACGTGTTTGCGTGCGTGCCTTAATCTTTTAAAAGCTGTTTGAATATATAGCACGGTGGGCCAGCTTACTCCGTCAAAGTCAGAGACAGGTTGAACCTGGGGGGGGGGGTTACTTGAGAGTGTTAAAAAGAGGGAGATGAAGAGAGATAAGGAGCTGGAGTGTTGATATAGATAAGTCACCTGCACAATGAAGGCAGGAGGGCATGCGGGAGCATTATTCGAGGGAGAAAGAAGGTATCAGTGGTCCAAATGAGTTTGATCTGTGGTTTTAATAGGCCTGAAGCAACAGTTTCACACACCCTGCCGAAACCTCACACACTCCTGTTGCCTGGGGAGGCATGCGCTCCCTCCCTAGCTTGTATTTGATAGCAGAGCACATTGGGAGATGAAGCAGAGTGGGGGTAGACAGTGGGGGGAGCGGAGGGCCGGGCACATGTGGGGGTTTACGAAGAGCCCTGACGCCGAGTGGATGGAAGGAGGCTCTTTGTTTGCCAACTTCAAGGTAGCAGAAACAGAGAGGCTCCTGCTCTGGCTCAGCCTTTAATCAAACACAGCGACTGGCCCGTGTCACAATGTGTCATTCAACAAACTCTGCCGCTGCATCCTGGCCTCAAGCTGACAACTTGCAGGCAGCTGATATACAAGAGATAGCGGCCGGGCATTCGTTTCTGTACCAGCTGTGCACGAGGCAAAGCAAAAAAAAAAAAAAGAAACCCGTAAAACATCTTTATTCAGGAAGATCTTTCCCCCGGCAGCTCATTCTTTTCTCGTTCCCTTTCGTTTTGAAGCCGCACAATCCCTATCAGTTTGCCGCTTGGATACGGCTCTGCTGGAGACATACTGCACAGGTAGTTCTGTCGGTGCCTGCGTGCGATTGGTCCTCTGGTCCTCCTCCGTCAGGTCGGACTGGTTCCCCGGTTGTCTGGGCTCATTGCAGGAGTTTGAAAGGGTGGGGCATTACCAGCTCGTTTAGCTTGCGCCTGTGTGTTTCCATGGATGCTGTAAATATGTAACAAAGATGTCAGAGCTTAGAGAACACACACACACACACACACACATACACACACAGGAGTCAGCCCAGCCAGACAGACAGATGCATGTGTGTGGGAGCACTCCCACTGTCACGTGCATGCACACACACAGAGAGATGTGTGTGCGTGTTGTCGGGTGCATCCTCAGTGGATGTGGGCGTGGAGAGCAGGACAGGCTTTATTGCAGCTGTTTCTGCTGGAAATTAATGCAGCAGAAGAGACGGAGAGCACAGGCAAAGCCAGCTCTCTCTCTCTCTCTCTCTCCCTCTCTCTCGGGCAGAGTGTGTGAGGCAGTGCTCCCTGCAGCTGACATCTCTGCCTGCCACCGTCTGTCTGTGAGGCTTCAGCCTCACTCCTCGACTCTCGGGCCTCACACCACCCCCGAGTCAGTTAAGGCCCCGAGTGACATGTAAATGAGAGCAGAATGCATCATTTGCATGGTTTTTGACTGACAGAGCATTCGGTTTAATGTAAAATGTAAATGTGAGGCGAGTGGTCCGCAGAAAGCCGGACGGGGGCACCTTTCCTCTTGTTCACTGGCTGTTGGGAGTTCTCTTTGCCAGGCATGTTACACTCCTGGCCAGCGTCTCCATCGCAGTGCTTTGTGGTTGATGGCGAACAACACGTTTTCATCGGGAAGACACGGTTGAGGTCCGTCACCGCTCTCACATGAAAGCAGCAGCATCTGCTCCTCGCACGCAGAGGTTCGTCAGCCTGGTTAACAGGTGCCGCTGGTGTGTGCGCCGCCACGTTTCCAGCTCTCCATTTATCTGCGTGCACCATTCGGAACCCGGCCTCTTTTTTTCCCTTTCCTGTCCTTTTGGGAGAAAGGAAGGAGCGACGCTTTGCAAACCTGGCCACAATCGCGATTTGATTGAGCATCAACTCGCTGAACACTTCAACACATAGGAGAATCGCATCGGTGAGGTTAATACGGGTTCGAACCTCGCCCGGACCTGTTACAGCTTTGCATTTAGGCAGCTCGTGCTTAATTAATGGACCATGCCAAAGGGAAGCTGGATTCAATTTTTTTTCCGCAACACGGTTTAAATTTCTTCATTAAAAGATCCATCCCTTCAACCTGACATCATTCTACTCTGCGCGGATGCAAATTGCAACCAGGCTGCCGTCCACATCCATGCAACAGTGGACGCTTACACTGTGTACATTATTGCACAACCAGATCTATACTGCGCCAGCCCGCCTCGGATCAATTTCCCATCGGCCGCGGCGTTTCCTCTCCCCCTGTGCTCCGCGCTGGCTTGCTGCTCCTCGCCTGCACTCCTCATGCCGTTGAGCTCATTACGGGACATTGTGTCCAGCTGTCGTTGCCGATTCCTAATGACAGACAGGAAGTGTGGTGCGGCGGGGCGTTTCTGGCTGCATGTGAACGATAAGCTCTCTGCAGGCCGGCTGCTTATCAGGTGTGTGTGTGCGTGCGTGCGTGCGTGCGTGCGCGTGTGTCCCTGTGTGGCACCGCGCTGCTCCTTCCCTTCGGGAGAAGGGAAGGAGCGACGCTTCTTTGTGAACCTGGCCACGTCGGCGATTTGATTAATAAGAAATCCAGCTCATGCAGAGCCGCGCTGACCCTCCTCCTCCCCACACGCACACACACGCGCGCGCGCGCGCACACGCACGCCACCGTCGCCCTCCTCTCCATCTCCCATGTCTCGTCCCCGCCTCGTGTCTTGGTTAGGCTGACCTGGCAGTATAAACAAGACAAATGTTTTCTTCCCTCGCACCAGCGGCTTTATAACCCCCACTTAACAATGTGAACAGCAGCCTGCTTATCTAGTGACAGTTGCTCGGTGGGGCCCGGCCTCTTTCGGCTTTACTTTAGATTAGAGATGTTAATATTTTAACTCAGAATACACAAGTTATCATTGCCCGGCTCCTAAGAATGTACACAGCGTTGTGGTTCACATTAGTTGGAGCGAATGTCTGTCGTTTTTTTTTTTGTTTTTCGCATGTGTCTGCAAATGCTTGTGTGTGTGCGTGTGCGTGTGTGTGTGTCTGTTCCTGCTTCTGTATCCATGCATGCACAGTAAGTGCTGACCCGGTGTGTTATCTAACAGCTAACATAACATGCTGTATCTCCGGCTGTTTGTTTCCAGGAAGGGGAGAGTTGAGGGAGTGTCACATTTACAGCAGGCATGTTGCTGATTTACCAGTTGACAAGTCCCGTGTATGGCCATCAAGCGGCATTCACGGCCGCCCTCTTCGGCCGCCTGTAAGCTAGACGGATGTTTGTCCTCCTTTGTGTGCGTGTGTGTAGGGGAGCAGAGAGAAGCGCCGAGGCAATTCCGACCGGTCAAATACTGTGGTCAGGATGGGCATCAAGGCTGATGGAGCGGCGGCCTGCGTGACAGTATCTCCCCGCAAGCTTGCCTGATGCATTATGCTATAAATAAGCAGAGATGAGAGGGCTTAAAAAGCAGACAGGATGGTCAGTAGTGTCCATGGGTGAGAGAGAGAGAGGGAGAGAGGGAGAGAGAAGGAGAGAAGAGTGATATGCAGTGTCAAGCTCCAGCTCCCCCATCGAGGGCAGAGCTCAGGCAGGAGGCAGGAGCATGAGGCGAGGCTCGCCTCCACGGACAATATGTTCCTCGTCTGAGGCGCCTTCATTGTTGGGTCGAAGCCCACAGTGTGGAAGTCTTTTGTCACTGTCCGCACCTCAGGTGTTCCACCAGAGGTTTGGTTGGCTGGGATCTACAGTGCGCGTACATCCCACCCCCCCACCCCCCCCCCCCAGCCCTCCCCAAAAAACACAATCCCAAGCACAATTTGGTACAAAGATGAAATATTTTCCAAAAACAGAGGTGCTTTTTTTTTAATGTTTTTATTTTTTTGCATCACTGAAAAGCAAAATAACCTTTGAGATGCGGCTGAAACGCGTGGCAGTTAGCGGGAGCCCCTGGAGCCTCCCCGACACAAAGCTTTCAGTGTCCGGGACAAAGGACAGAATCCCCCTCTAACGTCTCCTTAACCTGTGTTTCTATGTGAAGTTGACTAATGGGGACAACGGTTTCTGAAACTGGTCCAGAGTTGCAGTCGGCAGGCTGCAAATTGGGTGCATTGTGATCCCTCTGAGTTTAAGTGTTTGTTTGTTTCTGTGACAAGCTCAGATTGTTATTATATGGAAAACGTTCCTTTCTTGTTGAAGAAAAGATCCTTTTAGTTAAACCAGAGACAGTCATTGTACTGCACTTTGTATTGCGCAAGCCAACAGACTCGGCCACAAACCGTAATTTTATCATTGTAGAACACACTCCCTTTAAATGCAACAGAAACAATATCAAAGTCACCTAAACCATCTGGTTTCATGTCCGCTGCCCTAACAATCACCTCTACCTCTGGTTTGGTGTAAGTCATTCATCTAATTGTCAGAGAGGCGAGGTAGAAAAGTAGAATGTAGGGCTACTTTCATATTTCAAGATCGGATAGGTTTACACATGTCCATCCTCAGTGGATCTCCATGGTAAAAGGGTAACAGTAATTAGCGTCCATTACGAGCACATTCAGTTGTTTGCACTGATGGGCTGATAACAAGTTTATCTGACTTTGTTCCTGACGCTGAGTAGCGAGGGTAGCAACGTTTAATTGACTGCCTGCACACATCAATCACAACTGTCCAATCACGACTCGCAAAGAACGAGAGGAGAAATTGTTGTCGATGCTTCGGCACAGAGCGCGAGGGCCCCTGTGAGCGGTTCAATAAGAACACAGTACATGTGAGTCGCATGCCGTGGCCCTGCAGTCGGCCTTGTGTACGTCCGTGGGAGCATTATCGTTTCCAGGCGCAAAACTGTTTGCCAGCGTGAACAGTGGCTGCCCTGTTGGCCGGATACCTTACAAAGACACATTATGTCAGGCTCTGCTTTATCTTCCCTTTTGTTCGCCACAGGGACGGCGGTGCAGCGGGCAGCGCCTTAACACCCACATGCAAACAGCAGCGGAGGCTGAGATAATGCCTTGTCTAGACGGTCAGAAGTCGTTTCGTTAGCCCTCGATCTGGCCCGGCCCGGCCCGGCCCGGCCCGGCCCTCTTACCGGCCAGGGCCTGTGGACACTGGGATGTCCAGGGAAGAGGCAGGGTCACCAGAGCTGCTCCGCTGATGTCAATAAGCATAAGGCTCCGGGAAATAGTCCAGGCCAGCAGACATCCACCAGACAGACCTGCTGGCTCTGGATGCTCTGGATGGTCTCCTGCCTTCTGGATAAATATATATTTGCGTATGTGTGTGTGTTAAAAAAAGAAAATATATATATATTTATATATGTGGGTGGGTGTGTGTGTGTTTATATATGAGCAACAAATCCCCTGTTGTCACATTTCAAGAGAGATTATTCCCCTCTATCACAACCTGGGATTGCATTAAGTCCCAACGTATGTGCTTTGAGGACAGGCGTGGCCTAGCTGAATGATAAACAGGACTCATATTAAAGAGAATGTAATTACAAAGGGCAGCTAGTCAGGTTCGGTGGCGTCTCAAGGCATCCTCATCAATACTTGTGTCATGCTGTCACCGGAGAATAAATGACGGCTTTAATAAAGGCGTGCAAACAGAAGGCGGGTCACAGGCGGGAATGCGAGGGCCACTCGTGGCTGTTTTCTTTCTCTCCCTGCTCCCTGCCTCAAACACTGGCATGGCATGCAGAACGGCCTGCGATCCTCCCCGAAAAGAAGATTAACAAACCCCTGACAGAGAAGTAATCTCTCTGAAAACATTGAAATGGTCCTACCGCTACAGCACGCTGCCTCCTAACAGTGGAAAATGCCTCTCTGGCATGCTTAATTGCAGTATGCGGTCCCGCATACTCACACGGTGTTCTTTTAGGTATGCTAAATGGAAAACCTTTGCTACTGAAGGCGTTCCAACGTTGTAAATGGACAACAATGGTTCTTTGCAGTCTGGCGCTTGGCATAGAGTTCAGATATTCAAATAAACTTCAATCAGACATTTTCAAGGGAAGGTCTTTTGCCCTGGTATTTTTTTTTTTCCTGAACAGGGTTGCTTATTCACATTCTTGATCATAAATATGTTTGAACTTCAGTTTGGGTGGAGATTGATTCATGAGGACCGGAGCTGCTTTCCCACCGCATTTAACCGGTCACATTGTTGTTTGTGTATGCTGTCATGAGATAGCATTGCAGCCATTTGACCTCTCACTTTTGGCTCGTTTAATTACTTATCTACATTTGGCACAGGACTGTACGGCTTTGAGCTATGTGGATTTATTATTTTTTTTTAGCATTTCTCAATATTTCTCGGCTATTTAAAGTTGCAGGACATGCGTGGTTTCAGAAAAAACTGCGTGTCCTTCACTTCACAGTACTGTGCAGGCAACATCGGGTGAACTCTTTGGCCGCAGTGTCAAAACAGACAGGGAGTCAATGAATGACTCAGATCAGGGTTGAGGGGGAATCTTGTGATGCTAATGCAAAGAGCAGCTCGCCCCAGCCTGGCCCTGCGAAACCTCCAGCCATCCGTAATCACGCTGGCAGATATATAATGCTGGAATTTTCCATAAGAGGAACAAGCCAGGCCCTGTGTCTGTTCATCCATCTTTGTGCCTGTGATTATCCTCTCAGGCTCTCAGTCACACAGTGTTGACGCTGCCGTGTGACGCAAGCCATCATTCAAATTATTTTTAGCGTAAAGTCCAGGCATAGGAATTGGTAATCCAAGGAGTGACATCTGGCCTTCGGGGCTTATGTGATTAGCAGAGAGCCTTGCCCCTAATAGCCCAGTGGACGGTCTTCACTACCTCTCGGGGCAAGCCACACCTCCGGGTCCGGTCATGAAGCGCCTCCCGAGCATGAAGAGCGCATATGCAGATATCGTCGCGAGGGCCAAATTAGCGCGATGGAGTTTCCAGGCGACCTCAGCGACTGTGAAACGGGCGGCGAGCTCGCAGCGAGACGCCCAACGTTCGCTGCGTCTTCAATCCCGCAGCATTAGGGCTAAGACCAGATGACCGCACTGGCGGCCAGGAAGTCCAAACGAGGCCACGGAGGCCGGAAGAAAAAAAAGATCTGAAAAAGCTGGAGGAAGAAGGGTTAGGCGAGTTAAAAAAGACGAATGTCGCAGAGTGTGGTGGAAGGCTGCCAACGTCCCACTGAATTAATCATCATCACCACTCAGAGGGCTAATAGTGACAAAGTGTCCCCCCGTCCCTGCTTTCTGTCCACGGAATAGAGCCCACAATTATGGAAGTCCTTCCTCCTCGCGGGGAAATGGGCCTCTAATTATGTTTGAACCGAGCAACACTTCCCAGCTTTCAAGATGTCTAATAAACACACAAAGGCGGCGATTTTTCTCTTTTTTGCCGCTGCAGCCGCAAACAAACTTTCATTGGTGTTTGTTGGTGCGTTGATTGCGCGAGTGTTTGTGTGCGATCGGCAACGGTGACGCTAACATTCGGGCCCTAATTGCGTGGGTGTCGGCGCGGCCAGGTGGAAGCTCTTAGTTTGTTAGCAGTAAACTGATTTGGGGTTTACTGGAAAACGTTTAAACATAGCATTACTACTCGTCTCATACGGCCCTCGCCCGGCCGTAATAATCATTTCAGTGCTACAAACAGGGCTGTTTGCAAAGAGCGAGATAAAGGAAGGGACTATTTTTGGGCAGTTGTTTGCTTGAAGAAGCTTTTGCTTATTCTGAGGCAGCTTGTTCCCAGGAGTTCAGAGCACAGCCTCGCTGCAGTTTTGCTTTTGTTTTGTTGTCTTCAGGATCTGTAGTTGAGAGGGAGTTCAGTGCCCCTCTCTCTGTTCTCATAGTTACTCGAAACTTGAAATTTCTTCCACCGCCTTCCCCAAATAGAGTAATTGTGCGCCAATAAATGCAAGCGCTGGGTATGTGTCGTGCGGAAGGAAATTGCAGTCATTCCTTGAGACTTTTTTTGTGTATGGTTTTGTGTTGCCCCGCTGTCTCTCCGGAGTGTGCGCAAAACGGCATTTCCTCCTCACAAACCAGAACTACTAAATCTAAATGTGGTTATTTTTCTGCTAAACGTCCTGCACAAAAGTAAAACCGCGTCATGCCAGCCTGTTACAAAATGTGCTTTTCTTGGGTTGCAATGTTGTCATGTCCGATGTTTTATGAGCACAGCGTGAAGTATAGCAATATAATATTACAACGTTTACATGTTAATTTTACATATGTTACTTCATGCTTGATTCTCTGCTAAAATGTGAAAAAGTTCCAGAGATTCACTGGCCGAGGCATCAGCGTTCATGCCTGATGTTTTTAATGACCTGCCTCAACCCAAGCTGTCTTTATTTAAAGCTTCTGGCCACTCGCTCATGTTTCGCTATCACTTTCTGAACCTCTCACTTTGCTTCTCCTCCCGCCCTTTTTGCCCCTCCCCCCCTCCCCCGTTTCCCTCCCCCGTCGCAGGTATGGCCTCGCAAGTGCAAGTCTTCTCCCCTCACACTCTCCAATCAAGTGCCTTCTTTAGCGTGAAGAAACTGAAGGTGGAGCAGAGCTGTAACTGGGATATGACAGGGTACGGCACACACAGCAAAGTCTACAGCCACAACAGCAGCAAGAACTTGGGCATCAACAGCTCCCTGCAGGTGGCCGGCTCCGCCTTGCCCTACGAGCAGGCGCTCATCTTCCCAGCCAGCGCGGGCCACATCGTGGTGGCCTCGGCCAGCAGCACCTCGGGGGCTGTGGGCTCTCTGCTGGGCGGCGGGGGCGGAGGCAGCAGCAGCAACAGCAGCGGCGGCGGCGGCGGTGGAGGCGGGGGCGGCGGCGGAGGCAGCGGGGTCGGGGTGCACAACCTGACGCGCCGCAGCACGGTCAGCCTCCTGGACACCTACCAGCGATGCGGGCTTAAGCGCAAGAGCGAGGAGCTCGACAACAGCAGCGTGCAGATCATAGAGGAGCACGGGCCGGCCATGATCCAGAACGGGGCGGCCAGCGGCGCCACCGTGGCCACCGTGGCCACCGCCACCTCCACGGCCACGTCCAAGAACAGCGGCTCCAACAGCGAGGGCGACTACCAGCTGGTGCAGCACGAGGTGCTCTGCTCCATGACCAACACCTACGAGGTGCTGGAGTTCCTGGGGCGGGGCACCTTCGGTCAGGTGGTCAAGTGCTGGAAGCGGGGCACCAACGAGATCGTGGCCATCAAGATCCTGAAGAACCACCCGTCGTACGCGCGGCAGGGCCAGATCGAGGTCAGCATCCTGGCGCGCCTCAGCACGGAGAGCGCCGACGACTACAACTTCGTGAGGGCCTACGAGTGCTTCCAGCACAAGAACCACACGTGCCTGGTGTTTGAGATGCTGGAGCAGAACCTGTACGACTTCCTCAAGCAGAACAAGTTCAGCCCGCTGCCGCTCAAGTACATCCGGCCCGTGCTGCAGCAGGTGGCCACGGCGCTGATGAAGCTGAAGAGCTTGGGGCTGATCCACGCCGACCTGAAGCCGGAGAACATCATGCTGGTGGACCCGTCCCGGCAGCCCTACAGGGTCAAAGTCATCGACTTCGGCTCAGCCAGCCACGTGTCCAAGGCAGTCTGCTCCACTTACCTGCAGTCCAGATACTACAGGTGAGCGCCTTTCTGTGTTGACGAGCGAGTGTTGCTGGGCAACTATCCCTCTGTTTGTTCCCGTTTGCTCTGTCTGGACGATCACGGTGCTCCTTGTGTCTTGTTTGATTTATCCCGGCTTTAATAGGAATGTTTTCCTAGTTGAGCTGATTATTTGGCCAAACACACGCATCTTCTGCCAGCCTTATGAGGTGCTCTCTTCACTCAGATCTTGCCTCTCCAGTTGGCTAGTTTACCGCAGAGCTAACCTCCCCTCCTTCCCTCCCTCCAAGTGTGGGATAGGACACTAAAACTCAAAGGCTTGCTGAGCAGCCTGCTGCTTATTGTTGTGGTTAATATGATAAAACTAGCATGTCTGGTGATACTTTGAACATTATCAGAGGCAGGACAACTTTGTCAAGAAGCAACAGACCTCAGGATATATCCCAAGCATTTTGTAGGGTGTCACTGAGAAGGGAACGAAGTGTTTTTTCCTGTTTTTCAATGGGCCATTTTCTGAAAGGATCTCAGAGAAACTCCCTGAATGAAGAAGGGCACCAATCATGTGGGGTGGCAGCCTGCCTACAGGCCTCTATTGAACCCTCTGCTCCCCAGGCCCACGGACCCTCAGCCCCGCATCACCATGGCTTGCTCCCATTTCCCCAGGGATTGAGACGAGGGGTCAGCCCGAGTTCTCCTGTAATATGTGCCTGTAATCCACACCAGCGGGCTCTGCATTAGAACCAGATGAGTCTCTGGGAAGGACTTTCCTTTCTTCTCCCTCTATTTCTTAAACAGTCATTTTTCAGCCATAGCAAACATTGTGTTTAGGTTTCAGCAGAGGCGATGTCGGAGGGGGAGAAGGGGGGGGTGTCCACGTCTGTACAGAGAGATGCTTTGTCTCAGGCTCGGCCCTGCTGGCCAGCAAACAACAGGTGTGTGTACGGCACCATGCACATAAACACGTGCCAGGTGCTGCTTTTGCAACTGGGCATAGTGCACATTCAGTCCAGAGAGCTTCCTCATTCAGTGGTTTCTGTTGCTCGACGCTTTTCTTTTGCCCTGGTTGAATTTACACTTAATCACTGGCCTTTTAAATAACTTCTACTGAAGAGCATTGTTTCTTCTGAAAACAGGAAGTTGGCAAGTTCACAGCGGAGAAAATCCAGTGTGAGCAAACTGCCGCATTCACGAGATAAAAACACAGTGAGCTCAGAAATCCTCGTGCCCCGAAAGTCTTTATCATGTGGAACGGTAGTGCCGTTTCATTTTCGTGGCAACGGTCATTGTACTGTGTTCTGAACCGCAGTATGTTGAGATGGCTGCGCGGACATGTCGCTGCACATGTCAGCAGGCCAGAGCCGTTATATCAGTTTGAGCAGCTCATCCTGAGGTAAACACCACCGGAGGCCAGTTGTTGTTGCTCCTGGGCTCCGGGTCAACAAGCGGGCCATAAAACATTCCTGTTTGTTTTCTCCGGGAGTAACGAGTGGAGGAGAGCGCAGCAGAGATCATCCCCTCATTTCCTTCCTGGCAGCGTAGGAGCGCAGAGGAAGAGTGACACTGACCAGAAAATGAACCGTCATCCACCAGAACCGAAAGAGCGGGGACTTGGTGACCCTCGGTTGGCGGCACTGGGAGTGGTGTCTCTGCGTGTGTGTGTGTGTGTGTTTGTACGTGGGTGTGTGTTCTGTAGCGCATCCTGTCATGCATTTGCAGTGCGTCAACAGCCGGCGTGCGCGCCTGGGCATTGCCCGGCCTCACTGTGAGTGAACGAGGCAGGTCTTACAGCTTGAGTCAGGGGATGAGCTCATGGGAAGAGGAGCACTGCGGGCGGCGCAGCGTTGCGTACGGCTTGGGCAGCAAACAAACTCTGGCTGCGGGCGGAGTTCACGGCGAGTTCAGACGCTCCCGGGCAAACATCAAGCCGCGTTTGACGAGTTCAGATGAGGAGATTGCGGGACGGTTCCTGTTTCGACGGCGCAGACAGCGCCTCAACCGGGTAGGGATTACACAGAGGTGCCATTTGCGCCAACCTGCTGGCTCTCTGTCACTCGATATCCCCTCACAGTAGCAAAAACATGCTCCCCACCCCGTCAGCGTTGCGTGCCTCGCGCGGGATTTTCTCAACACGTCCTGCGTGAAATTGCCGAAGTGAAATAAAATGAGACGGGGTCGATGGTATGGAGAAGCGTGAGAACCCGTTTCACCACCCCCTCACCTCCTTGCGAGTCATTTTAAGTCCACTGCAGACGTTGGACCTGGACTTTTTTTCCCCCCACAGACCTGGAAAACGGCTGTTTGCATCCTAGTCGCAGACAGAGCCTCGTGAATGACTTATGGATTTTCCACGAGGTTGACTTGGTGGCACACTTGGTGCCACGGCATACGCCTGTCCGCCACCCTTTCTAATGCTCGCGGTGTTTATGTCCTGATCGCGTCAGCTCGTGGCCCAACGCTGTCCCTTTACCTCTTTTTATCCTCTGTCCTGTTCTTGCCCCCCCCCCACCCCCCCTCGCCTCTTGCTAATGATGTAACAGGTAAGCTGGCTAGTTAAGCTTACCCTGTGCCAGATAAAGGGATTATTGTCTTGTCCCAGTTGGGTATGTTTGTCCTATTTATCTCATCGGGTAAAGGCCATGAGGTGTGTGGAATGCAGCGAGACGTGATTTAAGTTCATGTGAAGTTTCCTCAGGTCATTTAGCCTTCGGGATCTGCTCCTATGGCGGTCGAGGATAGGAGGAGGGAGACGGGCCTCTCACCTTACACGACTGTCTGCTTGAGTGTCCAAAGGTCATATAGGCAAGATTTTGGCATCCACAAAGGATAACAGCTCTCCATAACTGTGACTCCCAGCTCAGCCTGGTATTATCCTTAAAGGTTCGGGTCGTGCAAATAACAAAGGGACGCACGTCGTTTCTCAAACCCACTGCAGCGCTGATTAAGTAAGACTTGTATGTTATAATGATGCTTTGGACGAAGCTTGAAAATAAGTCTGTTTTGTTTTTTTTCATTCAGGCTTTCGTGGGGTTAAAAGTAGCGCCAAAGAAAACCATTCACAGAAGAATGTGTGCACAACCTTGACTAAGAGGAACATTGCCGGTGTTGAATTTTTCATTGCTTTTAGGGCCACCCACAAAACTTTGTACCGGGGTAGAGGCAGCAGTTTCACAGACAGATAAAAAAAAAAAAACAACCCTGCAAACACAAGCTTAACTGTCTGCATGACTAGGTAGAGTACCACTAGCAGCGAAAAAAAGGGTTGGGTGACCCAATTTGTTAATCTCTCCCACTGTCTCTGTGGAAATTCCCTTTGCTTAACTTCCCAGAGATGAACATTTTGCGGGAAATTCATCACAGTTTGTAACTTTAGGGAACTGCAAGACTTGGATGTCTTTCACTCTCTCTCACGAACATGTAGCTGCACATGACTCTATGGACGCGTGCACCTCCATGGGCCGTTTTGAAATGGTTATCGAGTATGTATTATCGAGTATGTATTGCATGTCGTTATCTTTGCTTACACCCTCATATTTCTTTCCCCGGCCTGCTCCGCCCTCTCCACGCATACCCAGGAAGACTTTCTCCCGCTTGCAGTTTTGTGATTGGGGGTTCGCCCCGTTGCGACAAGGCGTAGGGAAAGAAAGCAATTTCCTCCAGTAATTAAACATCTTAACAGCGCAGACGCCTGGAGCTGTGAGGCGCACGCTGCATGCGCGCTCGCTACTGTCAGCTTGCGCTTGTTATTAATACTTTGACACGCACGGGCAACCTACACGGCGCATATGTGGCGCTACAGCGGCAGCGTCTGTAAAACGAGCTGGGCGAAAGTTAGATGAAAGGGAAAATGAGTCAACAGCATCTGAGAGAGTGAAAGAGGGGGATGGGGGGGGGGGGGGGGGGGGGGGGGGTTGCTGATGTCACCAGTGATCTGAAGTGGCCACTGTCTGTGTATTCCCGTCAGTATGGGAAGTAACGGCCTCTGGCAGGAGCGATCCTAATGCATCCAGATGGAAACATCACAGAAAAGCTCATATTGTGGAGCTCGCTACAGTTTCCTACTCTACTTTTAGAGCCTGGGTCTCTACTCAGGCCGGCAGTAAAGACGGGCGCAGCTGAGGCTACAGCAGGATCCCTGACACCGCCTGGTTTATGTCGTAGCCTTAATAACTGATGAAATATGTATCTGTCTCCATCAGGGGTAGAGCGGTGGCTGCTTTGGCCCAAGGAGCAGAGTGTAAGCCGAGCCCCCCCCACCCCACCTGTCTATCTGTCTCTCTATCTGTTGTTAGCGTTGCACAACCAGACAGACAGGGCGAGCGTTCCAGCACATTTACCCTGCCTCCGTGCGAAACATCAAGGGCTGTTTAAATGAATGAGGTTGCTATTAGTTACTGTTCTGCCAAGCGTGTGTTTAAGTGTGTGTGTGTGTGTGTATGTGTGTGCCAGAGAGGAAGAGAGAGAGAGCGGTACACGCCAAGATCGGGTTGCTATAGAGGAAAGATGAATTGGGGGAAAAGACAGTGCTGTTCACAGTGCAGGTGTTGTTTGTGTCAAATTCTCGAGAAAGTTTCTCGAGCGAGAAGGGGAATGGGGCAGAAGACTGTGGGGAAAAGGAGGAGGTAGGAGGTCATTGTCTTCACCAGAACCTGGAAATGCACTGTCTATGCCCCAAGCACAGCCAAGTTATTACTGATGAGCTTTCATCGGCTCAGCCAGACTATGTGTTTGCAGCAGTGTGTCGGTGCTCCCTCCTCTCCTCCACTGTTTTCTCTTCTTCCTGTGTTGGGCTCGTGTCCACTCCAGGCCAGGGCCAGCCTGACACCGTCGGCCACTAACAGAGACCCCCAAAATGTGTGCTCACCATTTCATACGTGGTGGCACAGGATAATGCCTCAGCATGCATGACAGGATCCTCATAACGTGCTCCTCATTTATAATTTGCCCGTGGGCAGCTCCTCCGTGTCTCCACAGAGCAGCAGGAGACATGTAGCACCTAGACTAATTAATGGCCGCTAGTTAAGCACATGCATGGCAGCACCTACAGCGGGCAAGCTCCCTCAGTCATTTTGGCAAATAAACCGTGATGACTCCGACGGAACATCTGATGCTCACCTCCACCAGCTGACAGATAAACTTATCAATGCACTTTGACATGCTGCCACGGTGCGTGGGGGACCGTGAGCTCCGCACTAAGACCGGTTCCACCACATCGTTTCTTCCCGGCTACTCGCCTTTGTTCTCCCTCGCAGTTCAATTTCCATACATTTCCCAGGATATTAAGCTGACGGAAATTAAGCCGCCTTGATAAAAATGCAGTGAGCCGCCCACTTAAGCTCACTAAGGCTGCAATCTGTCTGCACTCTATTGATTGGTTTATTTGAAACATAGGCTTTTTCCCCCACCTCAGCTTTCGAGGTGGTTAGCACACGAGCGGGAACTTGCCGAGCCTTACAGGTGCGCACGGATGTGCTGCATAACATCTGCGGGCCGAGCGAGAGGAATCATAAACTGGAAGGTCATTAAAATGTCCGGATTGGACTGTTCCACGCGGAAGAGTGGAATTTTCTCTGCGCTTAGTCTGAGAATCATTAAGCAGACAGGTGAGATTTCTCCCAGCAGCAGCCATATATTAATCCCCCCCCCCCCCCCCCCCCCCCCCCCGCTCGCCACAGATTTGTCTCTTTCTTGGATTCGAGCACCAGTGGCTTGGCAGGATGACGGCAGGCATCAGCGGCTGACTGGCACAGGTGCCCCCGGGTCTAAATAAATCATGAGGCTTCCTGCTGATCCCCCCCCCCTTTAAACCATTCCTGTATGCCCACCGTGCCTCCGCAGGGAGCTCCAGAAAGCCCCCTTCCCCACTACCCACCCTCCGCACACACACACACACAGACCTCTTCTCCCGACCACCACCTCCACGCCCCGCCTTTCTATTCTTTCCCACCTCACACACCCCCCCCGCACACACACACACACACCTCTTCCATCCACTTACATGAATATTTAAAAGCCAACACCAGGATGGAAAATATGCAGCAAGGGCAATGAAGACGTGTTGTCGAGAGAGAGAGAGAGAGACGGCGAAAAGGGGGAGGGAAAAAAAACATTTTTGCGACCCTGAAATTCTGTAGCGAAGGGAGGTCATGGGCTATTGATGGAATTCCGAGTGGTGCAATTACAGAGTCGTGAAGAGACATGAAGACGGAGCAAAACAGAGACCGTGGGCAACAGTTGGACAGAGGGCAGAGAGACACTGCGAGAGACTGATCCCCGCTATAGCTGTCCAGCTGGGGTTGAGGATTGGGGGGGGATTGGAGAGGCCCAACGGGGACCTGCAATCGGCTCCATGCTGGCTGTGAGTGCGTGTGTGTGTGTGAGACTGCCACTGTGACAGAGAATGCCTGGTGTGCAGAGGCCCATGCAGGCTCCCATGAAGTTTTCAACAGAACAAAACAGATGCATTTGTTTCCTCCATTGGAGGAATTTGCGAATGTGCATATACCGGGGTAAATAGTTTGGCTAATTTGTGGCAGGCAAGTGGGCGCAGCCCTGCGCGGCTGTGTGTAGCCAGCCAGCTGGGGGCCCCCGTACGCCCAAAGAGAGGGAGAGAGAGAGAGAGGGACACAGACCCCAGTGGATCTCGCCCTCTTCTCATTCATCATGGCACCCCGGCTCGGCACAATAACGCCATTTCTCTCTAACTTCCCTCTTATCGAATCTACCTGCGCGCTTTTATGCCGCCTCCCTTTCAAAGGCGTCCGTGGCGCTTGATAGAAGATGTTCGACAGCCCGGTTAAACATAGCTCATATTCACGGCGACAGTTGTCGCTCTATAAAAGTGTATTTTTCACTGCAGATGGCTGAATTAAACGAGGCTCTGTTCTTACTACGCGGGCTATTTTCAGCGGCGTGAAGTCATAAAGCGGAAATGTGTGACTTTCAGACTCGTAATTATCAGTGCCACACGCCATTCCACACAGGTTCAGACACATTTTTCACATCATCGTCCACTCAAGTCAAGGAGCGATTATGGATTATGGAAAGAAAACAGTTTTAGGGTGTGTGAGTTACAAGATGCTTGCCGGCCCTTTTCCAGAAATGTGAGGGTCAACCGAAGGGTGAGGGAAGCGGAGAGCACGACCTGACATTTATCAGCACAGAGGATCTGATGTGGCGTCGCGTTATCACCGTCTACTAGACTGACTGCACTAACGTGTTTAGACGTCCGGAAGCGAGGAGGTTTTCACAGGATGTACCTCAACGTCACGATTCCGTGATTGACCTCGTGTGTCAGCGAACGCGTCTGCTCTGTACTTCTTCGGGAGGATTCTCCTCAAAATCAGTGTGCTCGGCATAAGACGGGTCCGAAGCAAATTCGCGTTCCACCCAGGCTTGATAAATAATTTAAGATGACTAATGGCGCCTTGTGACAGAGAATGTATCGCCGTGGTGTATCAGATTGCGTTGGTTTCGGCCCGAGGCGTAATTTGTTTGGAAAAATAATTACTCCTGTATTGGATCCTGGTTAAATATTAAAGGGGTTAGCATTAGGAATGGGGCAGAATCCAAGGGTGTTTTAGTCTACTCCTTGGCAAACATGTTCCTTAATCACTACTGCAGACAGGCTGCCACAGAGAGGGGGGTGGGGTGCTATATTTTATTGCCATATTCAAAGTGCTACATTGCTTAATTTCACGAAAAGGAAAAAAAAACGCATCGCCAAATAATGAACTTCTCCTGTGTGCCGTGCCACCGAGCTTTGAAGACTAATCCCAGTGTTTTATGAGCGAGGAGCGTCGGATTGTCTGTTGAGTTCGGCTGGTTATTGGGTGCACAAGCTGTGAGGCACCAGAGAGCATTAAGACGCTATATATTAGCCCAGCCCAGGGAGGGGAGACCAAAAAAAAAAAGCCTTCCACTGAGAGGCTAGATTACACAAAGGTGGAAAAGCAGAAATACTGCAATAAAAAAGAAGAAAGGGGGCAAGAGAAAAAAAACACAAAAGAACTCCAAGCAAATTAATCACTATAAACATGAACAGAAGCTGCTCAGCCGCGCAGGCAATTTGGCATGTGTGTGTGTGTGTGTGTGTATGCGTGTGTGCACGTGTGTCTGGCTCATTAAACACAGATGTTATGGCCTGTCGTGCTACATGCACAACCTATTAAATGTCCTAATGTCGTCACAACGGCAGAACTGCAAACTCTGATACAATATGTGTGCCCGTATGTGAAACAAAGCTCCTCGGTACCTCTGATGGCATTATGGCACAAAGAGAAAGTTCTCAGCGGGAAGACAAGATGTTGTTTTGCTTTGTTTTGTTATTAACAAACGGCACACGATGCCGCTGCCGAAGAAAAGTGATTGAAGTCATACATTCTTCCTTGTCTCATTTGTGCAGTCTCGGCTCGAAAATCCGATTGTAGATATTTTCTTTCTGTAGCGGTATTACCGAGAGAGTAACTGGGGAAGATCACATTGTTTGGTGTTGAGGTCGCGGTAATTTGGAGAACAACATCACACATTCACACTATCAGAGTCTATCAGAATGGGCTGATTTATCAGTAACTGGCAGTATTTATTTATTTATTTTCCCCCGCCTATAGACGTCTACTGGTGCACAGGTGCACCCTGGCTGGATGCTCGCGCGCTCACATCTCTGCTTTAAACACAGCGGGGAGGTCAGGGAGGCAGCAGCAACATCCGCGCTGTCTTTTCATTACGGCCAGGAATCTATATATCATCAAACAGACGGCTTCCGTCGACACAAACACGGCGTTGTTCCCCGGAGAAGCGGGAGGCGAGTCTCGGTGGGCTCAAAGGCTCGACGGGAAGGCGGGCTGAGGTGGGATGTGGAGCGGCGAGCCTGCGGGATCGCGTTTTTTGTCACGGCGCACTGTGCCCTCAGCGGACCGAGGCACGAGCTCTCGCTCAGCGGCTCCGCTCGTTCACTTCTCACGCGCGAGATCGGACGCCTCGCGCCCTCCACGGACGGGTCGCCGTTAACGCGCGCGCCTGGATCGGTGCGCAGATAAACTGTGTGACCCGTCACACGAGTGCGCGCGCGTGCGTCTTTATCTTCCCCTCCCCTGCCTTGTTTTTTCCCGTCTGCGTGAATGAAAGAATAAATAAATGAATGAATGTATGTTACGCGCGTCCATAAAGAGTCTCCCTGTTTGCGGCCATCGCCATAGCAACCGAGGCGTCTCCGAAAAAAAGGTCCGGTGGGCCTGTGAAGGTGCAACACCTGAGCTGGAGCGGGCTGTTTTGATGTGCCTGCCTGGGCGGCCCACAGCTGTGTGCTGTAGGGACAGGGAGGGCCCTTGAGCCGCACTCTCATCTCGCTGCTATTGTTTGCCCAGGTGGGCCAGACAACTACCCCCCCCCTCCATCCATCCACCCCACACACATACCCAACCCTCCACCCCCCCCCCCCCTCTGCCCAGCTCTCCGTCTCCCTTTCACTATCTCGTTCCCTCTCCATCTCTTCCTCTTCCTCCCTCACTTCTCTCTGTCTTTGTTCCTCGGGGACCTGTGGTCCAACCGAAGCTCTCAGTTACACAAAGAAAACCAAATTGGCTTTCATCTGCAGCCTGTTACCAGCTGTGTGCATTGTGCATTTTCTGCTCGCTCTCATTGCAGTTAAAGTATAGATTTTACTCACGACAGTGTTATTATTATTGGCTTTGAGTCATAGCTGGCCTCGCAGAAAAGCCTTTCTTCTCTGACAACTCCGTGGCGGGTTCCTAATTTCTTATTAAGGTCTTTGGCCTGACTCTGCTCTTACGGGCTGCGATGTTGTGTGTGTGTGTGTGTGTGTGTGTGTGTGTGTGTGTGTGTGTGTGTGTGTGTGTGTGTGTGTGTCTGTGTGTGTCTGTGTGTGCGTGCTCTCATCTTTCCATGTGTACGGCAGGTTTCATATGCAAAAGTGGGCTGATGTTGAGGAGTCTCCAGAAGCACATTCTCTGCTTCCTTCCTGGGTCAATGTGTGTGCCAAGCTCTTGACATAACACACACCGGTGTTGGGAGTGCAAAAGAAAAAAAAAAAGAAAGAAAAAGAACCCTTGAGGGCCTGAGTCCCATCAGCCCTGTTGTTCACAGTGTCGCCATAGTGACAATAAGGCTTTAAACCAAACGCAAAGATGCGGCTTTTAGGTGTGTTCATTCACCATTCATGCAGAGAGTGCGAGTGTGTGTGCGCGTGCGTGTGTGTGTGTATGTGTGTGTTTGAGAGACTGAGGAGAGGGGGAGATGGCCCATTTAGCTTGCTCCAAGTTTCTTCTTGCACATAACCCTTCTGAGGGCACCCAGAGGAACAGCTGAGAAAACAGCAGGGAACTTTCACGAGCGATCCCTGCCCCCTGTCCCCATTCCTCCTCTTTCCCTCTCTTTCACATCTTTCCGTCCGTCGTCAACCTCCCCTCAACCCCCTCCCCGTCCGGCCCTCCTCCTGCTCCTGTCCCTCCTGCCCTTCCTCTCCCCGCTTCCTTCATCCTGACCTCTGTCCCGCACACAAATCTGCCTGGCATTTCAATCATCACATCCAGAAGGCGTGTAGGATCACGGCGCCTCATCCCTCTCAGCTGGCCGTAAGGAGGCAGAGCTGCTGGGGATGAACGCGACGGGAATGTTATTTCCACGCACATGTGGCATGTCGGAGCAGGGGCCGTGTGTGAAATCATCTCACTGAGATCTTTTTTTTGTGACAGAATACGAGCCGCTGGCACAGCGCGGAGCGGCTCTGAAAAGTGTAAATAAGGGTGCCGTTCTTTCTTTTAGTGCAGTAAACAGGTGTTGGAAGGGAAAAGAGGTCATACTTCCTTTGTGCCCAAGTTTATGTGTGTGTGTGTGTGTGTGTGTGTGTGTGTGTGTGTGTGTGTGTGTGTGTGTGTGCAGACGCGTACAGGTCTCCTACGGTCAAATATGTGTACTCACAAGCCTGGCAGAGACGCAGACTTGTAAGAGACTTCGCTCCATTGCTCTCGAGTCAGTCAAAAGCAAGCATTAGCGCAGGAGGAGAGAGTTTAACACACTCCTTGAACTCGTGCATGTCTTTGTGCCCGAGTCCTCGCTTTGAATTGTCGCCGCGCACTGCAGCTCAAATCAATCATCAGTGCAGCACCTGTTCTGCAGAAATGCCAGCCTCGGTGAAAAAAGGCCCGCCGTGTTTGTTTGTTTGCTTCTCTGTGTGTCCGTCTGCCGGCTCCGTTTGCCTCTCCCGCACGGCGGAGAATGGATGACTAAGAGCAGGGAATCACAAATGGATTGAGGCAAGCGTCGGAGAGGACACCGAGGCGAGGCTCGGCTACCTACCTGTCACGTTCCCTATCTCCTCTTTGATTTCCATGCGAAAAGAGAGCCCCTTTTTCATCTGCCAGCTCGGCTCGATCTTGAAAAGAAACCATTTTGTGGGGGCTAACTGAGTAAAAGTGTCTTCCCGAAGCGCGTGAGGAGAAGTCAACAGCGGCGCTTTTAGATATACTGCAGACAGCTGACGCAGGGCTGACCCCGGACCAGAGCAAATCACCGGGCGCAAGTGTTGAGCCTGTCTCCAACAGATGACAACCCTCGGGCCTGTTCTCACCACCCGCGCCTGGCTGTGGACCCCTTCGTTTTGAGGAACAATGCGCTGCGACAAAATGTACGGAAACCCAAGCGGCGAGCGGGCAAGGACAGCGCCGTGCTCCGGCGCACCCCCCTCCTCCTTCCTGTTGTTAAGCGGGGAGTGATGAGTGCTATTTGCATTACAAGGTTCCCGTGGAGCAGAATAAAGCGCAGACAGAGCTGCGAGCAGGGCGAGCGCTCTCAGGGTGGCCCGGCGCTAATTGCGACCGGGGTGCATTTACTGATTATAGTTAAGTGGTCCAAAATGGTCCCCTGCTCTCTGTTGCATTGACCCGCTCCCTCCCTCGGTGGAGGCGGTCAATAGAAGGCCTGTTGAGATGCCTTTCCGCTGAGGGAACGGGGGTCCGCTCGCCACTGTCCTCCCCGCTCCGTCTCCCAGAGAGCCCGGGGAAAGGAGAGTCGGCGGGAGGAAGCGCCCGATTCGGAATCAGTTTGTAATAAAGTGAACAAAGGAGAGGGGACAGCAGGAAGCAGCGGGCTGCCATTTTCCATAATTGACAAGCCCCGGCGAAGTAAACGTCGGATTAAAAGACAAATGCCAAATTGGATCTGCAAAGCCTAACATGTTTTCCTTTAAATGTGAGCAATGATTGAAGAAAAAAAAAGAGAAAAAACGATTCAGCCTATTTCCCTCCTCCGGGCTGTGTGTCTTTTCCGTCAGTGCATGTGCTGCTCATGACTATTCATGCCGCCTGCAAAAACATGCGAGTGTGGTCAAATGGAAATTAACAGAATACAAAGTGGAGCCTTTGCAGATGGGGTGAGGGGGGGTGGATTAAATCCTGTCTAAAGAAGCTCCTGGTCAGGGTTTTGTGCCGGGCCCTTACAGGAGGCCCCGCAGTGGGAGAGCGGGCTCGGGGTGATAGAGCCACCGCATCACACAGACTTTGATCTCCACTTTGGGTTTGTGAGCGACTGCGGGATAGATTTAGGTCCAATGATGAAGAGGTGGAGCTCTCACACCCCCTCTCTCTCTGCCGGCTCTCTCTCTCTCTCTCTCTCATACGCATATACATACAGCTTGAGCAGGGGCGTCACTGCGTCTTCCTGGAAGTGCTGGTTTTCACTTTTACTCATTAACATGAGCGTGAGGTAGAGTCCGGTCACTGTGCTTTTTTTTTCCCTCCGCTGACCTGAACACAAGGTCTCGGGGAGCTAAGCACAACACCTCGTACTTTGTCTCTGCAGGAATTATTTCCCTCTCTCCCTTTTTCTCTGAAGCAGAGTCACAGTGGCCCAGCGTTTTTACATAACCCCAACACGGTGATGCAACCCCCCCCCCACCAAACGCGGGTGTCAGAAACACGGGGTTGTGTCCTCCTGCCCTTGTGTCATAATCGCTCTCATGTTAAGCCCGATCCCATACCAATTTATGTAATTAAGTGATGTCACTGCTACGGATTGCATGCTAGCCCTGTGTGAGCACAGCCCTGATTTCCCCAAAAGCAACAAATCCTTGAGGACCCCGTGGTCTATTAATGCTGTTATTCTCATAGCTCACGGTTTATATGGTCTGGTAGGGTGGGGGTTTAAAAAGTCAGAAAATAACAAGCCCCATTACATAAACATGGAGAAGTAATTGGGGTAGAAAAAAAAGTTTCTTTTATTATGAGAGCAGGCAAAATTACTACATGCCAATTAGAGAGCGAGTGTTTTATGAGTTTGGCCTGCTGACGTAGAGGCATCTGTGTGTGTGTGTGTGTGTGTGTGTGTGTGTACGTGTGCCTTTATGGGTGTGCCTATGGTTGTGTGCGTACACATGCTAAAGGGCGCATGTGTGTGTGATTAATACCACACACGACCTGTGCGTCAGGAGGACAAAACCAACAAGAGTGCACAACAGCCGAGCTGTGCTTTACCAGTGAAAAGTAGAAGATGAACTTCTCCCTGATGGTGTGGCGGGCTCCTCTTGTCATGCACATGGCAGCCTGTTTGCACTTGTGTATGCACATCTGTGTGCACGGGGCACAAACAAACATCCAACTGTGCTGGATGATTAGATTTCCAGGGCATGGTCAGTGGCTTGTATGAGATCATGCATCCATACAGTGTGAGGCGAAGCAGAGCTGACCTACAAACAGAGAAACAGTCAGGCAGACAGGCAGAGACAGATGCTGAAACCAGGTAGATGAGCAGGACAGACAGACAGGCAGGCAGTCGGTCAGACAGACAGGCAGAGACAGTCAGACAGACAGAAAGACAGATGGGAAGGCAGACAGATAGACAGACATGCAGACAGACAGAGTGAGGGCAGGATGTTGCTGCAGGGGCAGACAGCCAGATGCAGACAGACGGACAGAAAGGCAGAGACAGACAGACAGGCAGGCACACAGAGACAGACAGACAGACAGACAGACAGACAGACAGACATGCAGACAGACAGACAGAAAGGCAGAGACAGACAGACAGGCAGGCACACAGAGACTGACAGACAGACAGACAGACAGACAGACAGATGTAGATAGACAGACAGATAGGCAAAGACAGAGAGACAGGCAGGCACAGCGAGACAAATTCAGACAGACAGACAGAGGGCAGGATGTTGCTGCAGGAACAGACTGGCAGATGAAGACAGACAGACAGACAGACAGAGACAGATGCAGATAGACAGATAGACAGAGAGACAGACAGACAGGCAGACACACAGAGACAGATGCAGACAGACAGATGCAGGCAGACAGAGAGATGCAGACAGACAAACAGAGGGACAGACATAGGGCAGGTAGACAGACAAAGACAGACTTGCAGGCACACAGAGATAAACAGACAAACAGGCAGAGATAGACTGACAGAGACAGATATGCAGACAGACAGACAGACAGACAGACATAGACTGACAGAGACAGACATGCAGGGAGACAAACAGAGACAGACAGGCGGAGATAGACAGAGACAGACACACAGGCAGACATGCAGGCAGACAGAGAGACGGAGGGGCAGGCTGTTGCTGCAGGGACACACAGCCCCCCCTGAGTGAACATTTAGGTTAGACAGAGCTGGTGAATGTGTCAGGCTGAGCCACGGCCCTCAGACACAGATCAAACCGGGAGGTGAGGCAGCCATCTAGGACACACCCCCCCCCCTCCCGCTCAAGGCCCGACTGCTGGCCCTGCCGGCTGGGGCAGGGACGCTGCCCGCCTCCCCCGCAGGGATGCAGCTCCGAGGACATCTCCCGAAGTTTCCATGGTTGCATATCTCGCTCCGATCCGGCCATGTTTGTTTCGCCTACAACATGGTCCGTTGCACAGGCCCACATTAATAAAGCGCTCGCAGACTTAACCCTTGGGTGGCCCGCCTGCCAGGTCAGACATTGGTTTCACATCACTGGTGTGACATTTTGTGCTCGGTGTGTCCCTCGTAGGCCGCCCGGCCGTAATGAGGCAGAGAGGGGCCGGAGGATATGGGCGGGGTCAATATGCTAATCGTGGGTGTACATTTAGATGCCTGGCTCCCAACATGGAGTGGATTGGAGAGATTGGGCTATCGCTCTACCTCCTTCCGCCTCATTATATCCCTGCATCTCTCTCCATCTCTGTCCTCCCCCATCCCCTGCTTTCTACTTTCAATCCCTCTTCATGCCCTTCTCTACCCCTCACCCCCGTCGCCGCCCCCCCACCCCCAACATGCTTCATCTCCCTCCTGGTACTCCTACCACCCCCCCACACCCCTCCAAATGCCTCTCTCCCACAATATGAGATACATTTGTTTTCCTCTGCCAGGCTGGGCGAGTGGGACGCGTGGCGCGCAAAGTGCTGATGTGTTGGTTTCTGGGTAATTATAACATCCCTCGGTCTCCAAGAAAACTCTAAACTAATGTTTAATTTGCCTCTCCGCTCAAAGGAAGCCCTCCTTTGTTATTGCTGTGGCAATTAGCTGCAGCCAAGGCCCAGGCATTTCCTGTGATTGTTGTGATTTGCATAGAGAGCGAATCAGAGAGCATCAGGACCCTGTACCCCTGTTCTCAGCCTGCCATCACAGCCACCCACGCCCCCCCCCCCCCCTCCTCGCCTCCCTCCATCCCCTCTGCATCTCCATCAGCGGCCTCAGCATCCTGAACTCCAGCCCCTGTCTCTGACACCTCCGTGCCGCGGTTGATTGAAGACCAACTGTGGGGCTCCACGCAATGGTTTTATTTTTCTGCCAAGGCAGAGGTGTCGGCGGGGGTCACGTGTCTCCTCCGCTACACCACCCCTAATGGGGATATTGTAGTTTCAGCCAATATCCTCTAATTAACGGCCTCTTCGTAACCTAGCTGGTGGCATTCCACATGGGGATGGAGCTAATGGAAGTGGTTAATTGAAGGTATAAACATATCGTCGGCAGATGAAGATGTCACACTCGGTGCTATGCGCGGGCTGGACACAGACACACACACACACACACACACACACATCCCGATGTGCTGCGCTCTAGTTAATGAGATTATCAGTCAAAAAGTAAACAGCTAGATGCTGGTGAACGTGCTGTTTTCGCTCCGGAGGGGAACCATTAACCAGCGTGGCTGCCTCACGGAGCCCATTGTGTTCTCTGCTCTGGCCAGATAAGGAATAGACTCCCATTGACTCGTTTCCTCTCAGGGCGAGCGCGGCTGCCATGTTCGATGGCGGCGCTGCGGCCACTGGTGTTCCTCATCGGCGAGTGTTCGTGACCAATGCGTCCGGGCGAACCTTGGTGGACTCCCATGCAGCGGCGCGGCTCAGCTTCGGTGTCGCACACAGTAGCGGAATGAATTAGCATTTCCTTATCAGCACCTGCCTCCGCGTTCCCCCGCGCCACCGTGGGATGCGATATCCACATCCACGCAGCTCTCATCAGATTATTTGAACTGGCGTTTCCCCGTCTGTGGGTTTTTTAGCGCTAAGAGGGAGGCGGGGGGGGGGGGGGGGGGGGCTGTTCGCTGGAGGGAGAGATATAAACAGGCGGCGAGCGGGGAGAGAGCCAACAGGAGAAGGACGGGGTAGGGTAGGCGGAGGGCTAATTGGGAGATAGAGGGTAAGCCGCGGGGGCTGTTAAACCTGAGGAGCGGCTAATCCATGAGACGGCGGCTCCGCGCTCATCTGCTCCGGCCTGGCGTGGCGTGGCGGCGGCCGGCGAGTGGCACACGGCGGGAACCCCCGGGCAGCCAGACGCGGCCCGCCTGATCCATATTTCAAAAGCGGGGGAGGCGGGGAGAGGAATTCAGTAATGAGCTCCCATCCTCCGCTCGCTAGCGGAAGACTCTCTTTGTGGAACTAATTGAAAGTGGCGTGCGGAGTGCCGAGGAGCTCTTTCGGGGGCCGCGCCACGTTTCGGGGGGGGGGGGCGTGGGGGGGGGCAGGGGGGGGGGGGTGTGTGTGCGGAGATAAGCCGCCGTGGCTTTTGGTGTCACAGGTCGCAAATAAACAGGTCTCCCGGAGGGGGAGCGGCGCACCCTGCAGACGCAATCGTGGAGGGCGTCTTGCTTTTATTTTGTGCGCGTGTGTGATTCCGTCTAAAACGACCTGTGTCCGTGGCCGACGCACATTCTGCATCTCTCCCCCTCGTCCCTCCCCCTTCATAAATCTATTTCTCTGTGTCAGCTCAACAGGACCACGGTCTGTGTGTGTGCGCGTGTGCAGGCACGTGCGCGTTATTTAGGCCCTCTGAGCTCTGATGGGAGATGGGCTTTTTCTATTACCAGTATGGAAATGGGCTGAGACGTACGCCGTTAGACTGATGTACTGCGCGGCATTTACTGAAATGATGAAACAAGAGTCGGCCCTTAACTGTTTACAGACACACACACACACATCCACGAGCACTAATGCACACGCTAACACATGCACAATACACTCATACAAGCGCGCGCGGCACTTCTCGGAGGTTCGCATTCGGAATCCCTGTACGACTGGATTCCTGCATACATGTCTCTATACATTTATTTTCCACTGTTGAAGTCAGCGAGACACCACATAGAGAAACGCACATGCCGCATGAAGCCCTAGGGTTCCTTTATGATTTTTTTTCCCCCCAAGGTCTGCTCATTCCTTTGTGTTTTACAGTTGTCTGACTCATTATATGCGATGTAACTTGCAATTACTGCATGGAAGATTTAGAGTGACATCGTGTACATCATCACTGAGCATTTGAAACCCCCACCACCTGTATTTCACATTTCTATACATGTGCAGCCACTGTATGTGTATATCCACCACAGATTTGTGAGAAACCTTTTTGTTATCGTGTGCATTTTCCGACCTTACTGCTACCAGTTCAGATTTCATTGCTATTTATATTTTGTTTTTTTTTACACTTGATTTTATACTTGAGCTGCAGACTACTCAGGTCTGAGTTGCTGTGGAAACGTTTGGAGGACATTCTGATGTGGATATTTAATCAGACCTGACTCACCTGTAAGTCAGCGCTTCCTTAAGTTTGATTGATTTGGAAGCAACAGTTTAAAAGGAGTCATGCGTCATGCATTACTGGACGTTAGTATCACGTATCGCCTGCTGTTTTCTGGCAGCCAGATAGCCTCAGAGTCACGGATGAAGTTGTTAAAGCGTGTAGTCCTTTCAATGTTGTCAGCGTGTCACGACCTGGAGAGAAAAAACAAAAGTAAAGAAAGCCCAGCGTCAGGAAACGTAAACGATATTCAATAAGGGCAGAATTGCGAAAGCGGTCATTAAGGGTGGCGGCGCCTCTCTGTCATCTTGATGCACTGTTGTTGTCGTGGCCTCAGGCCCCTCCTGCCCCACCTCATCCTGTGGACGGAGGGGAGAGAGCGGGGACAGCGTCAAGACACCGGGATACGAGGCTGAGACGGAGAGAGAGAGGGAGAGAGAGAGAGAGAGAGGGATGTGCTGGGGGTTAAGTGCACCAAGGTGGGCGGCAGGGGTTGACCAGGCAGAAGAGGGTGATGCTGAGAGCGGAGCCAGGGAGGCAGCGAGCAGCCCAGCCCGGCGCCCAGCTGTGAAGCTGCCCCTGGGGCGAGGGTAGGCTGTGAATGCGGCTGATGTGAGTCTGGGTTTGGGCTGGAGATAACACGGGCCCGAGGCGTGCAGCTGTGAGCATGGGACGTCTGCGAGAAGGGTGTGTGCACATCCGTACCCAAAACGCACTGATGTGTTTCTCTCTCTCTCTCTCTCTCCTCTCTCTCTCTCTCTCTCTCTCTCTCTCTCTCTCTCTCTCTCTCTCTCTTCTCTCTCTCCTCTCTCTCTCTCTCTCTATATGCACGTCAGCTCATGGGCATGTTTGTATTTATTCATGCCATGTCGTTTGCAACCCTCTATTAGCCACAGCTGAGCCCCCCCCCCCCCCCCCCCCCCCCCCCATCTCTTCCCTCCCATCCCAGGGAAAGGAACGACATTCGGACTCATTTCCTGTTTGAGGGTTCGGGGCCCGCTCTTTGGCCCGGCTCCCCAGAGACGTGGGGAATGTGAGACGGCGCTAGATTAGAGCGAGCTAACCTCCCTCCAGGAGCAGCGGCTCTGCCACTCAGCTCAGAGCGGCTTTGTTTCAGAGCGGGCCTGTCAGCCGCAGATGACAGCTCGCTTTTGTTCTGGAGATTTCCTGTCCTGTCCTGGGCAAAGGGTCGCTTAAAGTGCACCCACCTCTCCTCCTCCCCCTCCCCCTCCCGCTCCCCTCCCTCCCATTTTCCCGCCACTCGGGTCCCCCCCACTGGTCATATTTCCCACCCACCGACCAATTATAGCCGCCCGTGTGTCGGGAAGGAGTGATCCGATTGGCTGTGTCGGGGTGTCTGGGAGGTCAGAGCTGTGTTCATTTCACACCGTGTCCTCTTGGACTCCCTCCAGGCAGCACCCTCAGAGCACACACACACACACACACACACAGCCGAGGAGGAAAGTAGCAAGAAGGGAGGAAAAGGAGAGAGCGAGGCATACAAACAGACAAGGGAGAGAGAGGGAGAAAGAGAGGCGGGCGGAGGGAGGGGGGGGGTTGGAGTTCTTCTGTACACAGCCATTCAGTGCGATATGATTTCTAGCCTGAGAAATGGTAAACGTGTCATGTTTAGCGCTGCTTTAAAATTCACATTGACTTCAGCAGCTCCTCCAGAACTGCTGCTCAGCGCAGTTTTTTCTTCCCCCCTCTTTTTTTTTGCTTGTACGGTAAAACTGTCTGTTGCATCCAACTCCACAACAAAAGCGACTCTTCAGAGCCGGAATGCCTTTGTTGTACGTGAATATATATATATATATATGATTGTGTATGTGTGTGTGTGTTTGTGTGTGCGGGATGGTCTCCCCCTCTGGGCAAGGTACTCCAAGACAGGAAAACACCTGGTTAAGGCAGGCAGCCATCAGTTACGGAGCTGTCACAGGACCTGCGTATCCATGTGGAATGTTTTTATCACATGCAAGGCATGATGAAAGCATATTTGTCATTCATTCCCCGCTGCGTCCACATCTTGTCATGGAAAAAAATCCCATGCATCCACGAAAGAGCCCAACAATGGCGTCGGCCTGTCATTAGACTGCTGGGGCTTGCGCCGGCCTTGCTCTCAGGCGGGGCCATCGCTGCCCTTTTTTTTTTTTTTACCCTCGACTTGACCCGGCGAAACAAACCGAAGACCGCGTTTAAAGGGAAATTTGACTCGTCAGAAGTCAAGGCGCTCTGCACTCATTATGCCAGATCTTCCGCTCATGTTTCTGGCTTGTTGTACTTCGCTGATATTGGGAATGATCTAATTTGTGACTGTATTTCAAACAAAAGCCCATTGAAGCTATTTCATGACATGACCTTGGTAATTTTAGTAAAAAAAACCCCAACTAAATCTAAAATATCTGCATGCGTTTCCAGGAAATATGTCTTTAGTTGTTAGAGGGGTAATACAAGTAGCTAGCGCTGCACATTAATCCAAAAGGAGGTCTTTATCCGGTTCCATATGGAAAGGAATAACATAATTATAATAACATAGATTATATGACTCATATATCAATGGAAGTCATTGTAACCTAAGACCATTGCCCAGCGCAAAATGCCCAGCCCGAGAACCAACAAAGCGCTTTCCAGTGTGTGAAGATTATCACGTCACTCCCGGTAATCAGACGCAGATAAATCTGGGGTCCTCCGATGCAGCCCGGGCAGACAGTGCAAGCTGCGCTCTGTTCAAAATGACTATTTAGATGAAATCAGAGCTGTCGGCTATCTCCTTCAGTGAGGCCGCAGCCGTAAAAATAACAATGTCACTTTGTCCATAATAATTGAATCTTCAAGTATGGCTACATGGAAGGGATAATGCCGTATTGATTGTTGCTCTACGGTAATTGCTTTCCCTCGATAGACAATGTATGGCACATTAAATGCCGGGCCCGCCTCCTCATTGTTTGTCGCGGCGGACGGTATAGAGGGATGGAGGGAAATTATCACTCTATATGACAGAGGCAGAGGGAAAAAAAGCGGCGTGCGTATTGTCATTGAGAGGTGATTAACTGCGGCTGCACTTCCAAAAGGACTGCTGGCCACTGTTGCCTGGCCAAATTAATTACCTGTCAGTGTGACTGCTTGTTTTTGAAGACATTGGTTGTTATTGTGGTCCGCCCGGTTTCGAAGGGCTCCTGTTGCGTTTCGCCACGCAGTGTCAACGTTGTGGCACAAAAAAAGCCGTCATTTAAGACTGAATTACGTATCGTGCACCTGTTAGAGGGAGTTACTGTCCTCCAAATCCATGCGCGCACATCTCCAAATGAAAAGCATCCGCGTGTGCCACATCTATGTCATATTTCCAAAGTGTTGTAATATGACTCAGGCATTGAGAAGGAGCTGTCCCTGGCATGACACGGCTTTGTCTCTTAAACCCGATTCGAGACACTGCGAGCACACACAGCTATAAACCGCGCCATAGACCCCGTTTCCCCGCGCTTGTCCTGGCCTGCCTTCTGATCAGGCCAGGAGACACGGCCCGGCCTACTGGTCCAAATTCCTCCCTAAAGTCTTAACAATCCTGCCGCCGTTTCCCTACGTGATGGCATTTCTAATTCTCGTCGGGGAAGAATGCGGCACGACAAACGGCGCGAACGGTGTCTGTCTGCCCGGCAGGCAGGTGGCCTGCTGGGCAGACAGACACGGGCTGACTGCAGGCTCCCCATCGCCAAGGCTCACCTTTCACACGGGACGTTGCGTTTCATTTTGTTGTTGTTTTGTTTTGTTTTTTTTCGGCCTGTGTGTGTTTGCTCACAGATCTGATTCCTGACAGCTTGTCATGCATGCATGATGGTAATTGTGACGGGGAGGGGGGGTGCAGTGCGGGCTCTGAGGTGGTCATTCATTCGGGGGTGTGCTGGATTAAGATCTTACCGCATATGGGTGATCAGCCTGTGTCAGTCTGTCCGAGCCACTCTCTAATTAACCATGAGCCTGCTGCACTCCAGGGACTCACTGTAGGGCACGCACGCACACGCACGCGCACGCACGCGCACAAAAGAGGAGACCTAGTCTGAGGTAAGCGGAGGAATGGGCAGATAGAGAGGAGGACACACTGGGGGAATCACATCCGGCGTTGTGTTTGATTTTCCAGAGCGATGGCTAGCTGCTCTACAGGACCTGTGTGAGCTTTAGTTTACAGCTCTCTGCGGGCCCGTAGCCCGTCGCGAGGCAGCGCAGCCTTGGGCACCGAGAATTCATGTCACACACAGCAGAATTTGATTAGGCAGGAGATGGTATTACTGCCCGACTGGGTGGGAGGAAGGAAGACGGTAGTCAAACAAGGGGAGGGGTGGGGGCGTGGGGGGGGGGTGTAAAAGGGGGATGGGTGGAGGTAGAGATATGTAGTGCATGTACTGTATGTCAGAGCATGCTGGGGGGGGCGGCTGGTATAAGGTGCAGTGGGGGATTCTTTTTTCTCCTAGTCTGCCTTGCTAATGTTTCCCCCATGTGCACTTTTCACTTGCCCCAGAAATAAGGAACTAGTCAACCAGAGCGGAGTTTATGATTGAAACTGTGCACGTGTGCGTGTGTGTGTGTGTGTTTGTGTGCGTTGGATGGCGGGGAGACGTGTGTCATTACAGCGGCAGGACGCCTCCCAGCCATATGTACTCGGGCGCCGCGTTTCAAATGGCGTCCGTTGTTCCGCCGACATATCCAGCGCGTACGGCCCCGCCAGCCGAGCACATCGATCGCTGCCCCCACCCCCCCCCCCCCACCCCCCCCCCACCCCACCCCCCACCCCGTCTTTCTCTCCCCATCACTCAATCTCTGTCTCAGTCGCCCCAAATCAACGGAACGGGACATATTGACGCGGAGCCTCGCAATGGCATTATGGGATCGGAGTAAAGCAGTTTGCTGGAGGAAACGCGATGATGAAAATACAATAACGAAAAATACGGGGCAAATCAGCAGCGAGGGAGTGGGACAGTGGGTCAGTCAGGCGGGCGGATGAGGCTGTGATTGGCTTGGCCGGGGGGGGGGGGGTTCGCATAGCTGTCGCGCTGAGCTTTCTGACTGCGAGACTGCGATAGAATCTGAATCTGGGCCGCACCGCGCTGTCCTGAGCGGACTGGAGCCGAGCGAGAGGTTTTAAGTCTAGCCCGCTGAATCTCTTGTGTGCTCTAATTTGATGAAGCGATCGAGGCTCGGGGTTTTAAGCGTCCCTCCCTGCGCCACGAGCAGACGCAATCTCCTCTGCCTGACTGGCCGCCTGCGCCCATCTGCGGAGCGCGCCCCGCTGCCGCCTCGCTGTCTGCTCGGGGATCGTCTCGGGCCGCGGTGACAGGCTTTCCAGCTGGTTAAGCCGGTTGACTGACTGACTGCGTGTTACAATGTGTTATCGTCTGTCTGTGCGCCTGCCTGTGGTTCGGCTTTGCGTCCATGTGACCCACATATCCCCCCCCCCGGGACCGAGTGACTAACAGGGTAGGCGAGGGTGCCGCGGGATCAGTCTGAAGGGTCGTCAGCCATTTAATCCTTTCTAAGAAACTCTGTCTTGCGAAATACACAATTTCGATGTCAAAATATCCATTTTCTTATCCTGGATTCGGGGGTTGTTCTGACGTGGGTTGGAGTATCGGAGCACATGCCTAAGGGTTGGGTCAGTGTCTGGCCAGTGGCTGCTAGACTGGCCTAATACTGTCTGGCTGTTAGTCCACTAGCCTAATAAGGCTGGAGAGACGGGAGGCTCCCTCTCTGCACCCCCTGCATCCTCTTACCAGGCTGTCTGCACTGAGAGCATCACGCCATGACAGATACCCATCATTTACCTATTGCAAATCCTTCCCAGCACTCCCTCCTTGGAGCACAGAGGCAGAAGGAAGGTAATGCGAGTGTGTGTGGGTGGATGGATGGATGGATGGATGGGTGGGTGTTAAGCAAGAGGGCATCCATCTTCCATTGTTTTGCCTACCCCACCCTTTCCCTGGCTCCTGTCCTTCTCTCTCCCTCTCCCTCCTCCCGAGGCCTGCCTCTTTGACCCCTGCACCCGCTGATGGATGCTGGGGGGTGGGCTGTTGTATGGGATGCTGCGGAGCCGACCCACTGGTTGCAGGTGGAAATGAGATGTATTACGTCCACCATCAGCCATCACGAGGGAGAGTAATCACCGCGGACACGCTGTACGTGATTACCACGGCGGAGCGATGATGTACCGCGGACGTCTGGGCGGACGAGCCGCTGCGCTCACTGTTCGCCTCCGGACTTGTTAGCGTTGCTAATGGAGGCTCCGTGTGCAGAGGCTGTAGAAAGAAAGATGGTGGGCGGGTAGAGGGTACTGGATCCACTCTCCACGTGGGGGTAAGGGGAGTGTGTGTGTGTGTGTGTGGGGGGGGGGGTGTCGTAAGCCTTCGATGTATTGCCAGGCTAATAAAACATATGATTCATGCTCTGTTACCTAATAGTTAACGTGATACGTTATCCAACACGGCCGCGAACGGCGGTCACCTGCCAAACAGCTCGCTGCGTGCGAGGACACAGGGCCGTGCCATGTGAGCGAATGCGCCGCATCCCGTGCGCCGATATTGACCGGCCGCGTTGCACGTGTGCCGCATTATATGAAACGGCCGACAGGAGAGGATGGAGCTGAGAGCGAGGCGGGAAGCGGGCTCTCCGTCTGAGCCCAGCGCCCCCCTCTCGCTTGCGGCTCACCCCGAACCGCGCGCCAGGCCGCGCCGAGGGAGCGCCGTCCCCGCGCCCAGCTGTCACCCATATTTCATGTTCGCCTGCTTTGCTGCTCTTGAGTTACCCCCGCTCGAGCCGCAAATGCGCGCATGCCGGCTGATCTCGCCCCGTGTCGGCGGGGACCGACTCCAGCGGACCCCGCCGGCCTCCGACGGACAGGACGGGGATGGACGGTGTGCTAAAGATAATAGATGGATGACAGTCCCGTGCTTGTCATGGGTTTACCTTGTGGTAATGCCTTTCTGGACTCGGCGGGGGGATTGCTTACATTTTGACAGCTTAAGGGGTGGCAGCCTCGTCAGCAGCTTCACTGTGCCTCCCTCCGTGAGTGAAGCACGCTGGAGGGAGAGAGAGAGAGAGAGAGGGATAGAGAGAGAGAGAGAGAGAGAGAGAGAGAGAGAGAGAGAGAGAGAGAGAGAGAGAGAGAGAGGGATAGAGAGAGAGAGAGAGAGAGAGAGAGAGAGAGAGGAGCTCTTGTTTTCAGGGCCTTGAACACCACGAATGTTGCCCCCGGACTGACAACTGAGACAACATTTCCCAAGGACTCAGTGTTACAGTTTTCCTTGACCAGCTACCCCACCCTCTCTCCCATTTTCACCTGTGAACGGCCTTAAAACATGCAAACCGTCTCTGCTTTGAAATGAGCATCTACATGAGTCCCGCTGTGGCTGACTCGTGCACCGTGCAGTAATTTCCGATGTGATGAGAGCAAGTGGAGCAGTTTGTAATGTATGGAGCACATGTGTGAGCGCGTCTGTGTGTGTGTGTGTGTGTGTGGAGGGGGGGGTCTTTTGGTTTGCTGCAAGCCACAGGTGCACGGTAGGGGACGTAACCCTGCACATTGATTTCACAGTCTGCAAGCACCATGCAATATCTCTATAAAAGTGTTTCTCTATGATGCATCTTCAAAGCGGCTGTGGAGAAACCTTTGAGGGCATGAATATGTAGATGAACACCCCGGGGGGAGGAAGGGAGTCATTCACCGACCAGAGCCTTTTACATTAGGCAAGGGCAAAGCGTGGGATAGAGAGATGCATGGGGCCAAAGAGAGGAAGAGGAGTAGATAGGGGGGGGGGGGGGGGGGGGGAACTTGATGTCAGGCTCTTTTCTCAGGAAGTGCTTTTTTCTGTTAGCAGTGGACCGCTATCTCTCTCCCCCAACCAGTGGCATGCCGTAACCATGCACTTAAAGCGCCCAGTGTGCGCCTTTATTCACCAGTATGCATGCTTTAGTCATGAATTGCACAAGAGCCGGTGGCCAAGTCTCGGAAATGGGAAGGAAAGATATCAAATCTATTACCAGAGACTGGCTGTGTTGGTGTGTGCGTCTGCCCGTTGTGCATTTACTTGTGTGTAAATGCTGCAGGGTTCCAGGGATCCATCAGTCTCCCCCCCGCACCCCCCACATTTGGAGCCAAGCTAAGGGAAGGTCAGCCTGATGGATACATCCTGACATGCACACAGCCTGTGATGTCAGCTGTGTGTGCGTGCTTGTCTGTGCGAGCGTGTCTACATCTGCGTCTGTGTGTGTGCGTGTGTGTGTGTGTGCGGGCTGGCAGGCTAAGCGAGGGCAGAGCGGTTGAGCAGAGCAGAGGGCGGACAGGCAAGGAAGGAGGCGCTGGCCTGGCCTGGCCTGGCCTGGGTGCCCTACTTTGAGCGCTGTGGTGGGGGCTTTCTGCAGGCAGAGGGGCTTGTAAGGAGGGGTGGCGAGGGTTGGGGCGCGGGGGAGGTGGTGGTGGTGGGAAGGGGGGGGGGGGGGTTTGGCAAGGCAGGGCGAGGGGGCTGGGACTGGCTCGGCTGGCAAAGTGGGTGGGTGAAGAGGCTGAGGTGCAGGGACGGGCCTGGGGAAGGGGAGCAGAAGAAAGCTCCCATTCATGAGCGGTGCCATCTCTGGCTCTCAGGGGGATGGGGGCTCATCAATGAGCAGGCCAGCTGGGAGGATGTCAGCCTGCACACTCTGCAGTCCCTCTCACTTGCCCTCCCTCTCGGTCTCTGTCTGCGCCTCTGTCCCTGTCTCCATCCCCTCTCTTCTCTTTTGTCGGGGGCCATCGCTGTCAGAGTGGCTAACCCCGACACTGAGCCTTCTCATGCCGTCGGTGGGGTCTCCTGGTGAAAAGCGGAGAGGGCCCGCGGCTGGCCTCTGGCCCGGGGTGAGCACGCTGTCTGTGCTGTGTCGGGGCTCAGTGGGCTGCAGGAGAAGCTCCTCGCCACCCTCCGAGCCTCTGTCTGCGGTAGCCATGCCAACTGGAGATGAGCGAGGTGGAGCGCAGCTTAAAGGTGATAAACTGCCGGTGTCAGCTGAATATAGCATGCTCAGATGGTGTATCCGAGCATCTCCATTCTGGAGATTACAAGGTGACAAGAATATAACTTTTTCCAGGAATGGCACCATGCTCACCTGATTCTCCCAGCAGTGCCTCCCTGAGGCATAAGATTGAAATGTCTCAGAAGCTGTTGATCAAATTCAGACATTTCTTTGCACTTGTGTGTATCCTTTGACTATTTATGGACTGCCATTTTATTATTTTTTGACCAAATGCTAAATTACCTGTAAATGCCTCTCCAGAGCCTTTTAACGAACACGTTAGAGTAAACATGCGTCTGTTGAACAAGGCTCTTGCTCTGCCTTTGACCCACAAAAACAAACTGACAAAAGAGGGATTTCTTTCGAACTCTCCGCCAGCCGTTTTGCTCGGGTGTCACTGTCTGCTTTCAAGTGCCGCTGCGGAGTCTTAAAAATACCCCCCCCCCCCCCTCCCGCAGACTCCTCCCCCGACCGCTCAACACCTGGCCACGCGTGCGACGCTTCACCTGCGGCAGACGCCGACCGGAGGCGTCGAGCCGATCGAAGCGCCGCAGCGCTCGCATCTGCGAGAATTGTCAACCCGTGGCACGCCTCTTGCTTCTAAGGGGGGGACAGGAAAGGGAGCGGGGCCTCGCGAGCTGCGCAGATGTGTGTGCTGTTCATCACTGCCAGTGAAAGGCCTGCATCAGCAACAGCTGTGGGGCCACTTTGCATGCAATGGCAGCGCTACGCTGGCACAGGGAAATTTGCATTTGCGGTTTCATATCACGAGCGGCGATGCTGCTCCCTCTCTCTTCCTTCCTCCCTTCCTTTGCACTTTCTCTCTCTCTCTCTCTGTCTCTCTCTGTCTTTTAGTCTTCCGCTGTGCGAGAGAGGCAGAGGAGCCATGAGAAACGAGCCTAAGTGGAGCGCCGGAGCGTTCAGGCTGAAATAGATCCAAGCATAACATCAACACTAGCAAATCTCCCCATCACACACACGCGCACACACACGCACACACACACACACACACAGAAGGGCAAAGTCCATGTGGTCGTGGCACACGCAGCGGAAGGAGAGAGGCAGCGCATGCAGCACAGCCGAAGAGGCGGCTCGAGTCATTGGAATGGAAGTGCGTTTTGTCGGCGTCGACCGCCTGAAAGCCGGCGTTCTTTGATACCGGACGTGTCACTTTGCCCGCCTGCCGGCTCTTATGAAACACACATACCTCGATGGTGATTGGTGCCATGAGTGGCTTTGGGTCGGCGTCCTGCTCCGGCGTGTGTGTGCGCGTGTGCGTGTGTGTGTGGAGGGGGGGTTGGTGTCGGGAGGTTTACATGTGTCTGTTGGAGTCTCAGTGATCTGACGGACCACCTGATGAAAGGGTTTCCTGTGGCTTTCATCTCCACAATGCCTTCTGATAGGAAAGAATTTCCTCGACGGACTGTTTTTCTTTTCTTTTTTTCTCCCCCCATCACAATGCCGCATGCATATTTTTGGCCTCTCAGACTCAAATTAGGTTTCTGGGAGAAGTCCTACTGATGCAGATAAGCAGGTATATGTTGTGTGCGTGTGTGTGTGTGTGTTTTTTCGCTCAGGAATGTGCGACTCCTATTGAGACGTCAGACGCGCCGCAGGAATACGGCGGCTGTGGACGCGGTGCTCTCGTTACGGCGTGAAAAAATGCGGCGAAAAACAATTCCTGTGATGTGATGTCTGACGGTGACGGGCCGCCTGCTTCCTATCGGCTGCAGGCGCAGGCGGCCCGATGAAGCCACGGGGTTGGAAGTTAAAACATAAATGGAGCGTAATCCCTCACGCGCTCCTCCGCTTTGTGAGCGAATCGCTGGGGAGACGTCAGATTGAACTCGACGCCAAAGCGAACCCGGATGATGGGGTGGTTAAGTGTGCGTCTTGAGTGCACGCTCGTGGAACACACAGCGCATCTCTCCCTGCAGGTTGTTGAAGCACTCCTCGGAGTGCGAGCCGTCCTTGTCCCCTGGCTCTCGCGGGCTGTTCGAGGAGGGCGTCCCATTGACCCCGGGCCTGGTGTCTGACTCCTCCTCTCCTCTCTGCTTACCTCGGGCACTGTTCCTCTGCTATGGCATCCTTGCCGCGGGCTCCTTTATGGCTCTTTGGCAGCTCATTCATGGAGGTCTCGGCTCATTGTGCGTTAAGGTGTCTTTGTATTGCCGTGTAATGGGTGCCTTAAGATTCTGTTGCCAAGAGCTCCTCTCTGAGCGGAGCAGTGCTCGCCTGTCCCAATTTTATTTGTACTGTACCTGCTTTAGCGTACCTGTACTTTTTGTGAAGAAAAAATGACTTTCAGGACAAATCATTTGATAGATGCTGCAGGAAAGTAGCAGAATCACTGCTGAGATATAGATCTATCTATCTATCTATCTATCTATCTATCTATCTATCTATCTATCTATCTATCTATCTATCTATCTATCTATCTATCTATCTATCTATCTATCTATCTATCTATCTATCTATCTATAGAAATAGGTCCCCTATTGATCTATTAGTAAACATTAAACCATATGTGAGGATCCTTGGAGCTGGACTCCAACCTTGCTTTTAAAAGTGTATCATTATATTCTAAATATTCGTGATTTATTTCTGTGTTTTTTAGTTAGAAAGGCTCTCTAACTCTGTCACACAGTATATGTCAGTCTGCCCTCTTTTCCCTTTGCCCTTTTGCCAATGGATTATGAATGTGGTCAAGGCCATAGTACATTCTTTCTCCTCCAAACTCAAGAGCTGACCTCTGGGTACGCCTCCTCCCCCACCCACCCCAGCCCTTGTCTCTTCACCCATGATGTTTTCCACATTCCCTGCTTCCCTGGTACCTTGAGTTCGAGTGGGATCAAGGCCAGGCCCCAAACCCCTGCCAGAGCCCGAGCCGGAGTCTAACCCCGTTACCATGGTCGTGGCGCTCACGCGCTGTGAATGAGCAACTCTCCAAACATCAACCATAAACAGCCCGTGAAGCGTGTGGGGGCCTGTTAATCTGTTATCAGTTGTTTCTGTTACAGACTGAAGCAACTCTGCCTGTTTCCGCCAGTGGAGCCCTACAGCTTGGAGCTGTGGGGCTTCATTTCGCCAGCAGGTTGCATGTCCGACCATGCCCTCGCTTAGGCCGATGACAGCCGAGAAACCTCTTGAAAGTGCTTTGGGTTGTCGGAGCGTCAGGGTTGCCGCGTTCCCGGTTATTTTAAGCCCCATCAGAGACGCGGGCTCACAAGCGGTGCATTAGTCTTTCTGACAAGACGCGAAACATGCTGAATGAAAGTTGGAAATTGTCTTGGACTGCGCCGCTGCTCAAATAACCGGAACAATGCTTCCTCTTTTTTTTTTACATTTTTTTTGTCCCAGTATCGAATCCGAGATGTTTATCTCCCCCCCCCGCTGCAGAAACGGCCTCTTTGTGTGGCACTGGCGGCGTTCCGGCCCAGACGAAGCCCGTCGAGTGTTTATGTTGGGTTTCATTTTCGCGGCGTAATTGTCTCCACATTGCATGGCGGCTGTGGAGCGTAAAACCCCGGCAAGCACGCCGCGCGGTGGCCACGTCTGGCCGGCAGTGGTGGGGCTGTGGGACCGGAGCTCCCCGGCTAGCGAGCATCAGCCATCTGCATCTGGAAGCAGCCAAAATGAGCCCCCCCTGGAAAAGGGAACGCAACTGGACTGCAACTTCAGGAAAAAGAACTGAAAGGAGAGACAAGAACAAAGAAACGGAGTCGTTCCTACAGTGAATACCATTGCGGGATCGATGTTGAGATGACCCCCGCAGCCTTCAGGCGCCGACGGTCCGCTAAAATCATCTTGTGCCTGTGATGCGGAATGTGCTCCTCCGTGTTGCGCGCATTGTAATGAAATAAATCCAATTCGGATGGACAGCTTCCAGCTCACTCCTACGTATGCGGCACGGATTTCCACTTCTGACCTGTGTGTACTACGCCGGGCTGCTCTCCATCAGCTCAATGGAGGTGTGAAAAGCGTCTCTCCCTCTTTCCTACGACGCTGGAGCGAGGAAGAGTGAGAGCGCGGCGGCTGCGGCGCAGCCGAGGATTTCCGATTTCTAACGAGCGTTTTGTGTGTTTCCCCAGGGCTCCGGAGATCATCCTGGGCCTGCCCTTCTGCGAGGCCATAGACATGTGGTCCCTGGGCTGCGTGATAGCCGAGCTCTTCCTGGGATGGCCCCTCTACCCCGGGGCCTCAGAGTACGATCAGGTAACGCCTTCGACGGTTTGCTCGGCCCCGGCCGACTGTCCGCGCGCACACACAATCATGAAAACAGCCTTCCTGTGCCGTTCTGTTTATGTCTGTGCGTGCGTGTGTGTGGGAGGGTGGGCCGCCTCTCTCAAACCCCCTGACAGCCCCTGATGATTCTTGCGCAGCCTCCCTGTTTATCTGAACAGATGCCACCGAGCCACTTGTCCAATTAGCGCAGCCCCTGTGCTCCAGAGCAAGACACCGCAGCGTTCCCCCGCTCTCTCTCTCTCCGTCAGACGGGCCTCAGCGGGGAAACCTTGAGCAAGTTGCGCTCCATCACCGAACAAGCTCGCCTGACTTTTCTTTTTTTCCCCCCCTCCCTCTTCTCCCCCCCCCCCCCCCCCTCCCCCACCGACAAGCTAGAAAACTTAGCGGCGTCTCATTTACAAGTCTCAAATCAATCTTGGAAGTCGTGAGCTGAGGTCATGTTTGGGTGCTGTGCATATTTCAGCCAGACAAGCCTGGAGTAGTTAACATCAGCTCGGATTTATTTATTTATTTATTTATTTATTCATTCATTTATTAAGTGCCGAAAGAACATCCACCCTAAACTCGTAGGCTCCCCTCGCCATCTGTGGGAGGGGGATAGTCGCACACCTCTCCGCGACTAAATGCAACTCACGGCCCTGCGGTGGCGAAACGTCTTGAGTGCCTCTCTCATGTGATGTGTTGCAGATCCGGTACATCTCCCAGACGCAGGGTCTGCCCGCAGAGTATCTGCTGAGCGCAGGGACAAAGACCACCAGGTTCTTCAACAGAGACCCTGACTCGACCTACCCGCTCTGGAGACTCAAGGTACAGCTGAAAAGCAAAAACCTGTATTGGGTGATATTTTTATACCTGATATGCCAGAACCTCTGGCTACAGCCAGTGTGTGTGTGTGTGTGTGTGTGTTTCGGGGTATAATGGGCAAGGGCTAGGTTATAAACAAAGCCAGAGGAGCAAAATGGATCTGTGCGAGAGGATTTGGCGAGAGACCTCAAGCTGACTCCTCACAGGCGACAACAAAAACCACGAGAGCGTGCGCGCTAGACGCCGGGCCTTTATTCCTGGCTGCATCGAGCGGGAAAATACTGATCCGGCTCCGCTGGATATGGCGGCGTTTCTTTTTTACCGCGTCGACTCCGCCCGCGCCCCCGGCATCGATCCGCTCGCAAAGAGCCCCGCCGCATTCTTAGGACGCGGCGGCACCGACATCATCGTCTGAGGACGAGGACGGCTGGCCTTTAAAGGTGCTGTGAGTCATTCGGGAGGGAGACTGTTGCCCGTGTCCAGACGTCCCGTAACTCCACATATACACATGCACACACACGCACACGCACACCCACCCCGATGCCTCTCCTGCTCTTAAGCACCGACGCCACCTGTCGCTGATTGGCTGGAGAGCCGCTTGCCGTTTTCCATATTCTGTCCTATATATCAGATATCTCTCCAGAATGGCCGCTGAGATGAAGAGAAATGCAAACTGGGTTCAATGAAGCCTCGGAAATGTATCGACGTATCGACGTAACCGTGGGCAGAGCCCACGCCCAGGCAGAGCATCAGCTTCCCCTTGTTCCTGCTGAAAGGAGCTGATTTTCATAGTGTCGCGGCGAGGTGGGAAATCAGACCTGGAGGCCTCCTGACCTCTTTGTTTACACTCTGAGGAGACGGCGCTCGGCTTTAATTTGACCTTGTCGCGTTTTTTTTATCCCATCGCTGATGGTAATTAAAAGCGTCATGCACATTCGTTACGGCGTAATGCTTTGAACTGGCACGATCAGTTCGTTTGTGTGCGCTTTCCCTGCAGTCTATGTAGGAGGCGTACGTCCTCGTGCACAGCTTCAGATTCTGTATATGGTGTCGGGGATGCAGTGTGCGCCTCCACATGCAGCCTCCCCCATCCTCCCCGGTTGTTAGATGAGCGCTTGTGCGCTACCCCAGGGTTGCTCCGAGGGCAAGCTGAGTCCTGCTGCACATCAACAACAAGAGGCTGTAATGAGCCAAATGTAAATAGTGCCTTTCCAGAGGGGGAAGTGTGATGGGATTTGAGAGGAACATCTGCTTCTTGTCTCCCGCAGACTCCCGAGGACCATGAGGGCGAGACGGGGATCAAGTCCAAGGAGGCTCGAAAGTACATCTTCAACTGCTTGGACGATATGGCGCAAGTAAGCTCCCGCCGCACCCTCCTCCACCCGCTTCCGCCCCCGCACTTTCACCATCATGCACACACCCACCTGTCTCGCATCTGAAGCCTCTCACCGATTGGCCGGGCCAGCTCTCCGGCCCAGCGTGAGCCATCACATCCCGAGAATTATCTATCAAATATTTGGGATGCTTTTAAATATTTATCCTGCCAAGGCCTGATCTCCAGATGCGGCGAGGCTCTGCCTCTATATAGAATTTTACAGAATGAAATGAAAGCATCTGTTCGCCGGGAACCCCTCCTCAGCTCAGCTCGGCTCGGCTCGGCCCGGCCCGGCCTCTGCTCTTCATTTTGCTTAACCACTTCCTAATAGGTTGCAGGCAGACATTCGAGCCGAACATGTGGTGAGGCCGCTTAACATGGTTCTCAATGTGCAGTTTGTTTTCTTACTTAAGCTGGAGTGAGTGTTGTGGCTACGTCCCCTCTTTGTACATCTATAGTGCATGTAAGCAGGCGGAGGGTCAGGGTACAAACTATTGCACGTTCTCTCCCCCCTTATTCTCACTTCCTAGCGCGCACACACACACACACACACACACACACACACACACACACACACACACACACACACACACACTCACATTCACATTCCAGAAGGTCCACAGCGCCTTTTTCAGAGCGGCTCAGTGGGACCCGCACCATATTGTGTCTGCATGACTCAGCTGGTTGGCCCCATCTCGCTCCGCAGGCCTGCATATGACCTGTGGGAAGCTGTTAGTTTCTGTGATCTTACGTAACCGGCAGGAAGTCACTTACGCGGCAGATTTATATATGGAAAATTACCGCTAACTGAACTCCGCGCGCACCCGGTGTCACTCTCCCCCGACTGTGACTCAGAAGCCAATTCGCAGGCGGCCACGGCATTTTGATAGGACGTGCCTGACGGTGGAGCTGATAGCGTGGCGTGTGTAGTTGACTGTGGGCCCGTTGCTGGTTCCACTGGGCGATCGCAGCGCTCCTCCCTCCCTCCCAGGCTTTGTCTCAGTGCGTCCGTCCTGCCTCCTCCCGTGGCGACGCGGGTTCAAGCGGGTGAATCGTTTCTCCCCGCCCGGGTTCATCCGGCAGCCGGGAGGCGTGCGCGCGTGGACGCGCGTCCCACGCGGAGACTGAAATGATGGAGACAATTACGGCTGTCCAGTAGCGCCTAGGGCCGCTGTCAGGTCTGTCTGGAATAACACGCACGCCGGGCTGGGACGAGATAGTATCGCTGCCCGGGCTTGTTGAATCTACAGCTAACACACACACACACACACACACACACACACACACAGAGGCAGAGCGGAGTCTAATGAAAACCAACCTGCAGTGGTATGATATCCCCTGGGTCATCTCTGTCTCAGTGCTCGGAGCTCTGTGTCCCATCTCGCCGTGACTGTTGCAGCTCGCGGTCTCAGCTTACCGGGAAAAACACAGTGTGGGAGCAAACTCCCTGTTTTGTCCCATCTCGCCAGCCCGGGCCACATAAACAAGTCAGCATTGTGGACATCTGTCTCCGCGTGTATAATGGATGATATAGCTGAAGGCCCTGAAAGACAAAAGGGCCGGGTGCCAGGAAGAGATAATGAACCTCCTCTCGGTCGTGGGAAACATGGGGAGGCTTCAGTCACAAGTATGCCTACATGGAGTCAAAGAGGCTCGGAGTGGACGCGGGGCCGCCGCTCGTGGCCTGGCTGGCTGCTCCACATCTGGCCGCCCCCTGCCCCGGCTCCGGAGCGGCACGTCGCCGGCACAGATGTGGCCTCGTAAACGGCCGTCCACATGCGAGACACGCAGGGAAGTCGGAGGTTTCCAGAGTCTTCGAGTGTGGCTCCCGCTTGTTGTGGAACACCCTGGTCACCTGCCTGCGCACGCGTGGCCCGGGCCCGCGCGCGTCTCTCAAAGTCATCTCCTCCGAGAGTGGCGGAGGACGATGTGATTATTTCTCACCTCATTCGGGTAGATTATTCCTTTATCGCGGCCTGGTGGAGATGGCGAGCAAGGGGTGGGGGGGTGGGGGGGGGGGGGGGGGGGGGGTGGTTGCAGACTCTGAATAACCTGCGTGGAGAGAAAGGGAATTGAATCAGATTCGCCGTGTTGACTGGCAGCACATCTGATAGCCCCCGGAGCAGGCCCACAGATAAGGGCTGCGTCTTTATTAAAAACAGGCCTGCTACCTCTGCATGGCAGTCACAATAAACAAGGCTGCCCGCCTGTCTGTCTGTCTGTCCGTCTGTCCCCGTCCCCGTCCCCGTCTCCATCCGGCTGCGGCCACGCTTGCTTTATCGTGACCTTGTCCCGGGCCGCCTCCTTTGGCAAAAACCCGCGACTTCATAAGCAAACGCGTCTCCCCGAATGAGTCCCCCGCCCCGATGAATCGATTCTCCTTAGTTATGGCGCTTTTCATTAGGGGAAAAAGTCTGCAGGAATCTGCTTTGCCCAGCGTTTATCCACAAGGCTAAGCCGCGCTGTTTAATACAGATGAGGCAACGCGATGTTCCAAGGAAGCTTCCCAGAATCGCCCGGGAACATATTTAGGTTAAGTTGTCTCATGTCAGCGTTCTCAGAGGCACTCCCAAAATCCGTGAAAGGCTTTTTTTTCACTTCTTCCAATGAATAGCCAATGGCAGTGTTTATCGACTCCGCGCGTGTTTTTTTTTTTTCCTTTTATTTGTTTTCACATCTCGGGAATAGATAAAAATCTCAGCGAGGGCGCCAGGAGATATTCCGAGTGGCGCTATAAATACCAGCGCAAATGTTTATAATGTCACTAAGGTGCGAGGTTATCACTGGGCCCTGTGACACAAACACACACACACACACACACACAGTCTACCCCGAACTGACCGGGCCTTGTGAGTATTAATAGGCCCTCGGATGGGAACGAGTTCTTCGGCTTGTCTGACGGCGACTGTGTGTTTCCCCCCACCACCAGGTGAACATGACGTCGGACCTGGAGGGCAGCGACATGCTGGCGGAGAAGGCCGACCGCCGGGAGTTCATCGACCTGCTGACCAAGATGCTGACCATCGACGCCGACAAGAGGATCACGCCCATCGAGACGCTCAACCACCCCTTCGTCACCATGTCCCACCTGCTGGACTTCCCCCACAGCACGCAGTACGAGCACGCACGCCATACGCATGCATGCCTCCCCGACCGAACGCAGCCTAACCTGTGTGCGCTCCTCTGCCCCCCCCCCCCCTCCCCGCCCAGCGTCAAGTCGTGCTTCCAGAACATGGAGATCTGCAAGCGCCGCGTCAACATGTACGACACGGTCAACCAGAGCAAGACGCCCTTTATCACGCACGTGGCCCCCAGCACCTCCACCAACCTCACCATGACCTTCAACAACCAGCTCAACACTGTGCACAGCCAGGTACGGCAAACAAACAGAACTCCGTAACCTACCCCCCCCCCCCCCCCCCACCACCCCCAGGCCTTCATATCGAGCTTGTACTGCTAGTAAAAGCCGACGTGACCTCTAGAAACAAAGAGCGGAGCTATTGCGGGATATGCGTATGCGCGCGCATAAGTGTATGTCCATATAAAGGCACGTGCGTCGCGATGGATAATTAAAGCCGCACTGAGAGAACGCCCCCGAGCAGGCGCATGAAAGATGCATCTCCCTCACGCGCCCAGTCAAATGCCGCCTTAACCAAATAATTGAATTTTTAAACAGCCAACTGTCTGTCGCCGAGCAGCTCAGCCGGCTCGTCAGCAGCTATTTGTCTCTTTGTTCCCTTTTTTTTCCCTTTCCGCCCGCCTGTCTGTCTGCCCGCCCGCCCGCCCGCCTGCCTGCCTGCCTGTCTGTCTCTCGGCCGTGCTGCATGTACATATGTGTCGGCCCGCGTTCTCTGTCTCTGCCCCCGGGTCCTGTGGATTGTCACAAAGTGCTGATTACACACATGACAAGCCCCGCTTCCTGCTTGCCTTGCATTCTGCAGCTTTCGGGCCTTAAGAATCCCTTCACCAGGCTTCCTCTATACCCCCCCCCCCCCCCCCCCCCTCCCCCTCCTCTCGCTCCTGTCCTCCTCCTCCTCTGTCTTCTCCCCTTTCCTCCCCGTTTCCCTGGGCCGAGCCTGTGGAGCTTTGCCGCTTTGTTCCCGGTACGGTCTGTGAATCGAAACTGCTGACTTTTTGGCTTATGCCGGAATCACCGAGTATCGGGTTGCAAGGTTTTCCAGAACTTCAGCCGCCCCCCCCCCCCCCCCCCCCCCCCCCCCCCCCCCCACCACCACCACCACCACCACCACCACCCGCCCCTCTCTTTAGTAAACACGGTTCCCTATCACCAACCGTATCGAGCTGGCTTGTCGCATGCAACAAAAACGCATCTCTCCGTGATTTTAAACGGATTGGCGTTCGCTCAGCTCGTCTTTTTTGTGCTGCGCCGGGCTCTCGGGCAATATAGACAGACTTAAGTTGGTGATTCATTCGGCTCAGTATGTTCGCGGGGCCCGGGACGCGTCTTGGGCTAGCGCTTTTTTTTTCCTCCGCCGCTCCCGCGCCCGTCGTATGATGAATGCCGCGGCGCCGTATTGATTATGTTCCCTCCCCTGGTGTTCGTCGAACACGCTAAAGAGAGCAAATGAAAATGAAAGCGCGCGTCTCCGTGCCCCCCCCCCCCCCCCCCCCCCGCCCCCCCCCCGCCCCGGCGTACGCTTAATGAAAGGTCTAAAATTAGCCGGCGCCTCGTGGAGCACATACTACTCGCGCGCTGAGCAAACGGGTGTCTCTTAAAAGCATTTGTTTGTATCCAGGATGTTCCCAGGCCGTTCCGGAAGGCCCCCGCATGTCTTATTAATGGTCATGCAGGAGTTACCTAAGCTCACACAATCCGCCGGCCAGATAGCGATGGCTCTGACATGAAATGTCAAATTTAGAAATCTAGATCGGCTCATATATAGCGATGTGATTTCAGCACTCATCTACGTGTGACGGTAAATTCCTTGTTGCTGAATGGAGTCCAGAGACGTATGTGGCATGAACAACAACAAAAAAAAAATGCGTGTCCGCTGGCGAACGTTCTGAATGATGAAATGAAATCTCAGTCTGCATGTGCGCTGGTGGCGTTCTGCTCATTGATTGTTGATTATCCTTAGGATTGTGGAATTGATTGCCTCTCTCTCCCCTCCCCTCCCCCGCACCCGCACCCCCAATTAATCAAATCGCAGGCTGCATATTTTAAGACACTTTCAAATCAGCCCTCCAATTTCCTTATTCTTCCTTGGGCTCTCATCAATGACGGACGCCCCGCCATCCATCTCCTCTCGATCCCTGTGGTTGTGTTGCATCTTTTTGTCTGCGCATCACTTGATTAGGATGTTGTTATCTGTTCTGTTGTGCCCGCCTTTTCCCAAAAGCCTCTCCCTCCTCGGAGCTCTCTCCCTGTCATCCCCATGTCGTGATTTTTATTTTGGTCCCATCGTTCCTTTAGGCCACCAACCTGGCTCCCTCCTCCACCACCAATGCCACCCTTTCCTTTGCAAGTCCTGATGTCTCCATACTAAACTACCAATCTGCACTCTACCAGCCCTCCGCTGCCTCCATGGCAGCCGTGGCCCAGAGGAGCATGCCCCTGCAGCCGGGGGCTCCGCAACTCTGCGCCGCCCGGCCCGACCCCTTCCAGCAGGCGCTCATCGTCTGCCCACCTGGCTTCCAAGGTAAGAAGGCTCCAGCAGTCCCGGGTTACATTAGTATGCATGGCCAGAGCGGGGCTATTTGATCATCTGTGCAAAGCAGATGTTCTCAGCCATGAGCGCCGGCACTTGAACAGGCCATGGTGCGGGGGTAAACACGAGTAGCTGCAGTTGTCTGCCGCCATGCATACTGCACTGTGCACAGGTTTCCTGTTTACCGTTCTCGTGCTTTTCTCATTTGCATTTGCGCAGCCTTGGCCTAGCGGCCCCCGCCCCCCCCCATCCCCCCTCCTACAGGCTGTGTCAGTGGTGGCATACAAATGCTGATTCAATGATAACTTGATTAAGGCAATTATTCATTTGAAAAGGAAATATAATATCTTTGCCGAGCACTTACTCGCCACCCTTTGTCTGGCGTGTGTTTGCGCAGGCTGGGCAGGGAAGCTCCGAGGCATGATTCTATTTGTTTATTCATTTTATCTGCGAGAAAGGGCGATAAAAAAGGATTTCCATTATTAGACACAGCCTTTCGGTTCGTCGCTGGGACTGCTGTTTTTTTTTTTTTTGCCACCCGGAGCGCCGCCGCCATGTTCGGAACGTAGCAGGGCGGCGTCGACGTCTGCTGAATGCAGATAAATCGGCAACACTCTCTGCAGTTCGCTCGTGGCTGGACGTGCTCGCGGGTGGCAAACTTGCTCTCTGACATGCGTGTGCCTCATCTGTGTCTCAGGGCTGCAGGCGTCCCCTTCCAAGCACACCAGTTACTCCGTGCGGATGGAGAACGCCGTTCCCATCGTGACCCAGGCCCCCGGCGCCCAGCCCCTGCAGATCCAGCCTGGGCTGCTAACGCAGGTGAGCTGAGGAGGGTGGGGCCGAACCGAACGCACCTCCGTGGCGGTCTGAACAGTCCGTAAGAGCTGCTCCGTCTACCCACGGTCGAACAAAGCATCCCCGCGCTCCTTCTTGTCATAAGCCTCGGCCAAGAATAGTATCTATCGATGGAGGCTGGAAATCACTCAATGTTTGTGACCCTGCCCCTGCTGGCAGCTGTTTTTTTTTTTTTCTTTTTCCTGAGTGCATTCAGGCCAAGCTCTGCTGTGCATTGCTCCCTGCCTCCCTCTCTTTCTCTCTCTCTCTCTCTCTCTCGCTCTCTCCCTCCCTCTCTCTCTCTCTCTCTCGGCTGTCCCGCTCTCCTGGAGGCTGCAGGCTGCCACGGTCTGATGCACACAAAGGCAGGAGCGTTTCACACAGAGCAGGCCTTTAGCGAGCCAGCACAGTGCAGCCCCAGCTTTAGCTGCTAGTGCACCGTTGTTGGAAGTTGCACAGGGCGGCCGTGCATCGCTCTCTCTGCACGCACGCACACACACACACACACTCGTGCATGCGTGCACAGCGCACCACACCGCACAGCACAGACCGGTTCCATTGCCGCGCCACCTCCTTCCCTATGGAAATTTCCATGGAGGCTTTAAATATCCCTGAGAATCCAGGGGGTTTGAAGCACTCCCTTATCTCCAGTTAATCATGCAGTAGGCAAGTAGGCAGCAAGGCACTGTGTGTGTGCTTGTGTGTGTGTGTGTGTGTGTGTGTGTGTGTGCATGCATGTGTGTCTGTGCTTTATGGTGGGTTAATCTGTCAGATACCAAATGGTGATTAGCTCCAGGGCTGCTTCCAAGTCAGGCGCTCCAAATTACAGGCCTCAGAGGATCCTGGGAGGTCAGGGGAAGCTTGGATGAGACTCTGCATGCATGACCACAAAATTCACGACATCACCAGATCCATGGTTACGACGGATCCAGCGGGCGGCAAGATTCAGTCTGGCTTTTTTTTTTTTCATTAAAGAGAAATGCCAATAACGACGCATAGGGCCGTACTCTTGCAGGTATGGACCTCCATGCGCACGCATGTTAAACGCAGACAGGCAACAGTTAACACAAGCAGATGTTTTATATAGGCTGGCCGGCAGCGCACCTAATAACTGGGTGTGGGGTGCGTGTGTGTTTATTCCTTTACTGTGGGAGGTCTCACAGGTTTGGCTCAGTCGTTGTTTGCCTTTCAGTTCTACCCACCTGCACTTCCACCCACCCACCGCTCAGTGTCGGCCACTGCACGTTTTGCCCATTTCGGACCTGCACAGGTTTACCCCCCTCCCCTCCTCCTCCTCCTCCTCCTCCTCTCCACCCCCACCAAAGCTCCCTGGGGGTGCAGAGAGGGGGCAGAGCGAAGGAGGCTCCGAGCAGGGAGGCAGGGAGACCAGCAGGACCTTTATCTGGAGCAGGAATGCAGAAAATGTGGAAACAATTGGAGAGTGAGAGCTGGGGCTTTCAAAGCCCAGAGGTGACAAAGGGTTTTCACCCAGGGAGTGGAGGTCGAGGTGGGAGGCGCCGGGCCGCTGATAGCGATGGTGGGCTCCGAGGGAGAAAGGAAAACGGCCCTCCTAACTGGGTTACCATTTCAGGGCAGACAGGCCGCTTACACAAGGCAGACGCCTGGCGAGAGAGGCGCACACAGTGCCAGGAATGGAGATAGAGCGAGCCGGAGACGCAGGAGCGGGAGATGGATCGACGTATTAGACGCTCCTAATGGCGTGCTGATAAAAGGCCTCGGACGTGGTCTTAGATGTAAAGACCATCGGGCCGCTCCACAAGGTTCCATTAGGCATGTCAGTCCTCAGCGCGCAGACGGGGCAGCTCCGCTGGCCTGCAGATGCCCCCACTCTGCACCAACCCCCCCCCCACCGCCACCACCTCCCCACACACACCTCTCCGACCACAGGTTGCACGGTTTGGACTTTGCGACACACCTCAGACGAAAACAGCTCAAGTTGCGCGAGCCTGCAGCCACGCTGCAGAGCTCAGCTACCGTTCGTGAGAGTATAATGGGAACAGACAGAACAAAGCAAAGACGTGAATACAAAAAAAAAAACAAAGGCAGAGGAAAAGTGAAAAGATGAAGGTAAAAATAAACTCACTGTATGTACTATATACACAGATTGTTTTCTTTGCATATTTTATGGTACCCCACACACACACACACGCACACACGCACACGCTCTCTCTGTCTCTCGCCTCCTATGTGTATGTGCGCCGCTGCACATACTGATGCCGTTGTAAATAGATGTGCAAATGGTATTAAAGGAACAATTCATTAGCCCTGACATTAAAGTGCTAATCAATAGAGCCGCATTAAACTATTAGGGTAGCGCACGCAGTAACACACAGAGGTGCCCGGGCACGCACGCACACACACACACACACCTTCACACAGACACACACAGACACACACACACACACGCTCATCTTGGCACATCTCGTGGCACGCTATGCCCGGCACTCCCGCTGCTCTGCGTCAGAAATACAAAGTAGCCTCCTCGGCAAGCAGCACGAACACGCCCGCAAATTTAATTAGAACATAGGCTGATTGGCTGATTGGACTCCAGTTGGAACACACGGACACACGCACGCGCGCGCACAGTCCACAGGCAGACAATGCGAGGAGCCTCCGTATATCTTTATTAAGTCGCGTCCTACCTCCTCTGTCAATGGATGTCTCCTTGGAGCTGGCGGAGTTGCGTTTTTTTTTGCACGCCCCGGAGCACAATTTAACCGGCTGTGGTGCACTTCTGAAAAAAAAAAGAAAAAACTGTAATTCATCAAAACACCCATCGGCCAGGTTCAATGAGTCTCCCCCGTTCGTGCATTTGTAATGTGTGGATTGAAAGACAATAATAATGGATCCTTGACGTGGATCGTGAGTCCGTTGGAGAGCGTGACCGCGGTTCGGAAGTGTTTGCGACACAGCCGCTGAATGTCCCCTCGCTGTCCTTCACTCGCCATTTATCATCTTCCCCCCCCCACCCACCCCCCCCTCGCCTCATCTTCTCCCCCCTCAGCAGGCCTGGCCCAGCGGCACCCAGCAGATCCTGCTGCCTCCGGCCTGGCAGCAGCTCACCCACACCTCAGTCCAGCACGCCACTGTCATCCCCGACTCCATGAGCAGCACACAGCCTCTCGCCAACTGGAGGTGAGCAACACAGCTTGGTCCTAACTCTGCTTTTCTTTTTTTTTTTTAAACCGTCGTCTGAACCGCCCACAGGTTCCATCCTAAATCACAGTCGTGGATACGCACGCTGACAAATAGTCATTTTAAAGCCTCGGAAGTAAAGGGAAACGGCGGCAGTTTATGCGCATAACTCCGGGTGCAAGTGTGCAGTTGAGGTCGGATGAATGGATCTGAAAGGCCAGGGAAGGTTTATGGCTTTCATAGGTCAAAACGTGCTCGGGGAAGGCGGCGGAGACAGAGGAGGGCTGCACCTGTCTGACAGCTGGTCCTTTCTGCTCGTTGAGTCGCAGCCCCTACGCCGACGCGCTCCGCCTCTCCGAGAGCCGGGACGCTACACATAGAGACATCATGTCGAGTACAGCCTGTCAGCACGCTGGCGCCATAGATGGATGGATAGATGATAGATGGATGGATGGATGGATGGATGGATGGATGGATGGGAGGGTGGGGGAAGGCGATCTGCGGGAACATGCCGAGGACACGTGATGTGCGCTTGGAAGGCCGCAGCAGGCAATATATGCTCACACTGACTCGGGGCTGTCCATCTGTAGCCAGCCCCCCCCCCCCCCCCCCCTCCCGCTGCCACCCTCCCACCCTTCCTGTCCGGTGGTGAGCCCTGCCGTCCTCAGAGAGACGACTGGGAAAGTGTCGCACTTCCTCTGCAGAGCTCTCGCTCCACAGCTGCTGGTGTCAGCTCCTCTGCCCTCCCTCTTTGCACTCTCTCTCTCTCTCTCTCACACACACACACTTGTTTCCTCGTCTCCTTCTCCTCCGTATAGAAAAGTTAGCTACTGCCACCCACTGGCTGTTTTGGGAAATACTTGTCCTGTCTTAGTATTTTGCTCTACCCCGTGCTCAACGTCAGTACCCGTGTCTTGCAGGAATTCCCATCCTCATGGCAGCCATTATAACCCCATCATGCAGCAGCCAGCCTTGTTGGCCGGACACGTCACACTCCCATCCAGCCAAGCACTCAACGTGGGAGTGGCACACGTCATGAGGCAGCCCTCGACCAATAACAACTCCTCCTCCAAGAAGAACAAACAGCACCAGATGTCTGCCAGGTACTCGTTGACACGCAGCGTAACACTTGCTGCAGCTACGGATGATGGCGTTGATGACTGGTGGATGCTCAGCTGTGCCTGTCCTCCCTCCTCTCCCTCCCCCTCCTCCTCCGTCAGAAACATGTCGGCCTACGAGGTGTCGTCCTCCCAGGCCGTGCTGTCGCCGCAGCGCTCCAAGAGGGTGAAGGAGAACACGCCGCCACGCTGCGCCGTGCTACAGAACGGCTCGGCCTCCAACTGCCCGGCCCCGCAGGGCTGCGGGGCCGGCGGCTGGGGGGGGGGCCGAGGCGGAGCAGGCTTCCAGCACCACCCGCAACCATCAGCACCAGCAGCACCACGTCCCCAGACAGACCATCATCATCCCCGACACGCCCAGCCCCGCCGTCAGCATCATCACCATCAGCAGCGACACGGACGAGGAGGAAGACCACAAACACAACAACAGGTGAGCTCTCCGGTCCCGGTCGGGTCACATTAAGCTTGCTCTCTGGGGGGGCCGTCTCTGACCCCGGCCTGGTCCGCCCTCTGTCCCAGTTCATCGTCAAAGCAGCGGAAGAATGTCATCAGTTGCGTGACAGTGCACGACTCGCCCGACTCGGACTGTTCCAGCAACAACAGCCCCTACACTGTGGAGTCCAGACCCCCCAACAACAACAGCTACGACACCAAGACCACCATCCTTGACAACTACAACAACGGCAACCCCCGCACCATCATCATCCCCCCGCTAAAAGCCCAAAACGGCGAGGTCCCGAGCGAGTGCGAGCGCCTGATGCCAGGTAACAGGCCGCGAGCAGGTCAGAACTTAGCTGCCGCCACGCGTCACGTTGTCGGGGTCGGGGGGGGCGGGCATTTGAGAACTCGCCTCCATCGAGCAAATGTGTCGCTCTCCCGCGCAGATGCGGCGAACCATCAGAATTCAGCGTACAAGTTCAAGTCCTCCAACGGCGTGGCGTCGGGCAACAATCACGTACCAGGGGGCGTGAGCGGAGGGTCGTACCGGCAGCAGCGCTCAGGGCCTCACCCCCTCCAGCAGCAGCCTCTCAATCTAAGCCAGGTACACGCACATTCAACACGTCACTGTTCAAGTCACCGTGTGTCAATAAGTGTATCTTCTATTTCAGTTTCCCATGGTATTTGCCGTAGTTCCCTTTCTACGCTGTTTCTTGTGGTGTTTTCCATACTTCGTGCTAAGACGCTAGGCTGTTGAATGGGCAGTGAGACCGCGAGAACTTTGGCCCCCCGGACGTTCACGTCTCCTGTCCCGTCTCCCCCCCAGGCCCAGCAGCACATGGTAGCCGAGCGGAACGGAGGACACCGGCGGCAGCAGACCTACATCACGCCCACCATCGCCACTCAGGCCCCGTACTCCTTCCATCACAACAGCCCCTCCCACACGGCCGGCGTGCACCCGCACCTGGCGGCCACCCACCTGCCCAGCCAGCCCCACCTCTACACCTACGCCGCCCCGGCCGCCCTGGGCTCCACCGGCGCCGTGGCCCACCTGGTGGCGTCGCAGGGCTCGGCGCGCCACGCGGTCCAGCACGGGAGCTACCCCACGAGCATCGTCCACCAGGTGCCGGTCAGCATGGGCCACCGCGTGCTGCCCTCCCCCACCCTGCACCACAGCCAGTACCAGGCCCAGTTCGCCCACCAGGCCTACATCAGCGCCTCCCCCGCTTCCACTGTCTACACTGGATACCCCCTGAGCCCCACCAAGGTCAACCAGTACCCTTACCTCTAGACAAGACACTGACTGACACTGGAGAGCCTGACCCAGCTCTGCTGCCCCCCACACCCCGCCCCTCCCCCGACCCCGACACCCAGCCACCACGAGCCCCATCCGCAGCCCCGACATCCCTTCCTCGACCTCAGAAATAAACAGAGACAGAGGAACATGCAATCCTCGTGAAACTGTCACGTATAACTTGAAGATGTAACGACGGAGAGAAGAAGAAAAAAGTTCTGCAGCCTCTCTAGAAGGGAAAGATGGCATTGAATTTCAGAGGGGTACAGTTCAAGATGTTTTTTTTTGGTTTGTTTTTTTTTCTCTCGACTTGTTTTTCCTGAAAGGGCCAGTGTTTGTTTTTATTCGTAGATTCTTTGCTTTTGCTTTACGAGGAAAAGTGAGTCTCATTAGTTTCACAGGGAAGTTTGGAACAGGTCGTTTGGGACAATGGAGGTTTTCTGATTTCTTTTCTTTTGATTTCCCCTCTTAAATTTGGGAAGTGACTGTCGAACAGGGGTTACTGACTGGAAGTTCGGAATCCCAAGAGATTTGGGAGAAGGTGAAATACGGAAACCTGCTGCTCTTCAAAGAAAAAAAAATGATGGCCTTGAACTGTCTTAATATTTCCAAATCATTCATGGTGTGGGGAGAAAAGAGAGGCGACTCCCCCCACTCCAGCCTCCTCCAGCCGAGGAGGCTCCTGGAAATATAACCAACAGAAGACAACAAACTTTTTAGTGTATTTATAGATATTTTCTCCTTTATGTTTCACTTTTACGATGATACTTCAGTTTTAGCTAGGTGTCTTAGCTGGGCCCCGTTCTTAGAATGTAGCAGTCTGCACCTGTTTGTTTTAAGAAGAAAACCTTTTTCTCCCCCCCCCCCCCCCGAATACCAATAGATTTGCTCCTCCTTTTTCAATGTGATTGCACAAAGTGGTTATAATAACATAGGCATGTACAACGTGATTGTCTGTGTGTGCTACTGTCAGCCATGTGTGTGTAGTCCACCTCCTCGAAATTCTCTCCAGTCCTTAGGTTTTGACCATTGTTCCCTCGTAGTGCCTTACAGATATAACGACACAGTTTACTTGGCTTGGATCCTGAAAGCCACAAGAGACTCTAGCTAAAACGTAGAGAGACACGTTCCCCTGGTTTGACACCGCAGTCGGGGCAGTTGTAGCTCTCTTCCAGGTGTAGGCTCAGCCCTTGCCGTTTCTTGTCCTTAATGGCGGCGTACCATGGGTGATGAAGATTAACGTCGGGGTCGGTATCACACTGAAGTACTTTGTTGTGTGTGCATGAGATAACTTGCCTGGGGTACTTACCAAAGTCTTAGACAAATTCTTGTTACATTCACTCTGGATATTAATGTAAATACGAGGAAATGTACAGTATAGCCGTAGCTGTAGACCTCTATCACAGTGGCACCCAAAATGTTTGGAAACGTATTTTTAGATCACAGAAGGGAATTCGTGATTACCGAGCGGAAGACGTGAGCTCGGCTTTTAACGCACAGGGAATGGGTGGCAGTACGATGTCCGAGACACAGTAGAGGTCTTTTTCTGTTGTTTGGAGGTTAAAAGCTAGTCCGAAGAAGGGCCTGACAGAAAGTGATGGTGATCCTGTGAGGCTGGAGGTAGCCAGGCTGCAGCGAGGAGACAAGAGTGGAGCGGAGGGGTTGTTCGAGAGAGTTACTGTGTAGGCACGAGTCGTGTGGGCGGGCGGGCGGGCCGGTTGAGAGCGTAGAGTCAGTTTAGGCAGGGACTGCGGAGGGCAAAGGGGGGGAGACTCTCTCTATCTTAAACGGAACTAAAATGGTAGCAAGTTGGCACTGAGCAGGTTGATAGTAACACTGAGCCCGGGTGGTCTGTAGAGGCTGCGCGAGGGCACTACCTTGCCCGAGCGCACGGTCAGAGCTCCGACGCCGATCCCTTCGTCGAACGTCGTCGTCGTCGTCGTTTCGTCCGGCGGTTTTGGGCTGTCGTTTCGCCACTCGGGGGGCCGCGAGGGACAGAAGGGGGGGGGCGGGGCCGCAGCGTACACCTGGAAGGGCACCTTGTGGCCGATCTGTTTGTCACTGTCCACATGTCTTGGAAGCAGGTACACCGCAGACGTCGCCACGCCAGCTGAACGGGATACCCGAACACTTTAGAGAACCAATAGGGCTGTCGCTTTGTGTGTTTTTTGCTGCTTGAATAACAAGTCATCACTCTCTCTCTCTCTCTCTCGTTTTTTTTTTTCTCTCGTAGCCAATGATACAATAATCTCCTCTGTTCATTAGTCCTTCTGAACGTGGGCACATCAGAACCGCTGGTGGTTTTAGTGAAAGCCTTCCCCTCTCCTTCATGGTAATGCCATAGTACTTGCATTTGAGGTGATTATTATTATTATTATTATTATTTTGTTTCGTTTTTTAACTTAATATTATCTTGAACTTTTTTTGTTTTTGACATGGCGGTAGTACATGTTGTGTTTTATTTCTAGAGATTGTTGCAATAATTCTTGTGGGTGTTTTATCGGAGTGCGTGTTTTTATTCTATGTCGGGCTCATCTTCTTATTTGAAAACCTGGGGGGTCGATGTATAGTGATGTTTTAGAGTCCAGTGGAGGCGGGTGGTGCGCCTGTGTAAAGTGTTGCGACACTGCTGATGATTGAAGTGTTGACTGGATGATAATCCAGCGGCGGTGGGGGGGGGCGGGGGGGGGCCTAGGCTAGTCTCGGCAAAGTCTCCGGACGGGCCCCGGGTTGGCCGTGTCATCCTGGTACTTGTTTCCCCCCACACCTCTCCACTCCACAGTCAGCTCCAGCATGTAAGCCTAAGGGGTGCGGGCAGTTCAAGATGTGATTATGTAGTGCATTGCTGGTGACATCACTCTTTTTGTTCTGTGGCTGTCTTTTTTTTTTTCTTTCTTTATTTTATTTCATGGTATCTGCTTAATTTCCTCCAGGTCACTTGGGCCTAAGCACACTCGCATAAGGGAGATGATTTTTTTTCCTTTTTTCCACTGAAATTCTTTTTGGCTCCTCGGTCATGAGACTACTGAAACATTCCACTGTCGGAGAGAGAACCTGACGTCGCCCATGCTACACTGCTGTCCTGTCCCCTCCCCTGTAGGCACGGGGGGGGGGTGAGCACCGTCACACTTCTTTTTTTTTGGTTTTTCTCTCTCTTTTCTTTGTCTTTGCTTCTCCCACCAAAGAGTTCAACAGATTGGTCGCGTACAGCACCGCACAGTACAGTCCGAGCAATCCTCCGCAGCGTCAGTCGAGCAGACGGGCAGTAACTTCCGGTCTCACCTTTAAACGCTTTACAAGTGCTTCTGAGGACGTGTTTTTGTTTTAGCCCCTCCCCCCTGCAACGGCATGCACGCGCGCACAGGGGGGATTTAACATTCTGAATGCAAACATGCGGCGCGGTCAGTGGCTTGTTTGAAATCCGGACGCGTCACGATGAGAAGAGCTGCAGTCTGTTCGAAAGCTTTTACTGCTCCTCGCATTCGGCCCCCGTCTCGATTGGACGATCGGCGAACACCTTAACCTCTCCAAACTGTCAAGCCAGTTCCTTGTTTCTTTTTTTCTCTCTGTTTTAATTATTATTATTATTATTTCCACGTCGTTGATGTTGTAGCTTTATCGGTGTTGTATGAAAATGAATTTGTAAAAAAGAGAAACAATTGTTTTAGCGTGCCATGGGATAGAATGACCTGTAAAAATGAATTAATCAAAAGTGTACCAACTATACCTTTAAAACCATGGTCACCTGCACAAAATGAATGTAATACGTGACCTGCGACATCTGAAATGGCTTTAGACCTGTCTCCGTGGGTGACCATTCATTTTATTTATACACCATTTTGTGGCCATGCATGATGCAATAATTATACATCCGATCTCCAGCTAACTCCCATCCGAGAGAAATAATGTAAAATTACCACTATCCTCGTTGTTAGGGGATATCAAAAAAGACCTATTTTCTCAATTGAAACATCCAAGAATAGCCCTGTATGTGCAACATTGTGGAAAATAACTTGATGTGTATGATACCTTTGTCTCTTGCTCTGTTCGCATAACCAATGTTTTGTGTTTTATAAGGACGAGGAGTCAGAACTGTGAGCACTAATGTAGATCGAGTGACCTTATAATTACCAAAATGTGCTTAAGTGAAGTGTAAAAATGTTTTGTGTCGTTGACGATAGCCTTCCCAGCTAGCGACTTCACTGTTTCCAGAGAGCACTGCCTCCCAAATAAGCAACAGTACCTCCAAAGGTTTAAAAAAAACAAACAAGGTGACGTCCAAATTAGCGCAACGGAAACATGGCAGTGTCTCCCCTCCGTACGAAGCCTAGCGTAGCCCCCGCAGAGCGCACCCTGGCATCCCACCGCGTGTCGCCGGTGCTCCTCTCCAGTCTCTGGAAACACGGAGAGGACACGCGCCGTGCAGCATCCACGTTCAGGCAAACTTTGTCGAGGCTGAAGCGACATCAACCAGTGCAAACCGTGTCGGCAACGCGTCTGCCGCTTCCCAAAGTGCCCAGGGATTAGGAACAAGCAACCGGTCAATCACAAGCCTGATGTACCTCCTGTCACCAGGTGAATTCGGAACCTAGATCCACAAACATTCTTAAAGCCCATTTGGATGAGAGTGTATGTTTTTTGTTTTTTTTTTAGTTTGTTTGTTTTTGTCCCCTCCCCCTCCCTCCTCCCAACCCTCGTTGAGGAGATCTACTCCTTCTGCTGGCTATTCCTACGGGGAATTCAGGGTAAGGTGGTCAAGGTTTGATGCCACCACTGACAGAGGGTGTCTGAAGATCACAATGCATGACTTTTAAAAAAACAAACAAACCAAAAGCGAGTCAAATCAAATTGTTCTCCTGTTCTCTGCATCACGGATGACGCTGGGAGAGGATGCGGATTCGTTTCTCTCACCTTGAAATCACAGTTTTTCTGTGTTTGATTGGCCACGAGTGACAGCCGTCGCCTCAAGAAAGATTTCTGTCCCAAACCGGTCATTTCTGTGGTGTTGATGAATGAAATCTAGAAGTGGTCGACCAAAGCTTCGTTTCAAGCCAGATTTGCCTGTTTACACCACAAAGAATATGCATCTTAAGACAAAAGCTCATGTTTTAAGTCATAGTCCCTTTTGGTACACTCTCAAACTTTGACCAGTAAATTTTTGTATCCGGATTTCTTAAAAGATCACTTGCACGACGGCATACATGCGAGTGTTTTTATCAGTTTATTTACATTTTCTAAAAACCTAAGAGTGCATCAAACCCTGACCCCCTTTTGTGTCCCTTGCTGTATGGTTTCTCAATGGTGTAAAATCTCATTCTTTGTTGATAAAACTAATGTGTGCTGCAGTATTTCCTGGTATACTTCTCCGTTTATCGTCTCTTCTTATTTACTTTTTTTTGTTTTTTGGGGTGTGATGTCTCATTATTTCAATCCGTTGATGTAGCGTTCTATGTATACCCTGTTCCTTAGCTTAATATTATTAAGTATGTTATGAGAATGGATATTTTACTGGCTTTATAGAATGTTTAAATAAATATAATAATGACAATAAGAAGAAGGATTAATTAAAAAAACCTCCTAACAAGTTGAGTACTTGCTACTAAGCGCTTGTGTTACCATTATGATGTTGTGTGCTTCTCTTAATCATTTTCGTTGTAGAAAAATGGAGTGAATTTATATTAGGCTTCAAAAAACTAATGATAGCATTGTAAATTTTACAGGAGGATTTTAACAGACAAACCGCTTCATCAAATAGAAGAATATAGTTATTTTAATTGTCCTCTTTACTAACTGTAGGGTGAGAGGGGGCTCGCGTTGTGGTGAACTATGTTATAGCTTGTTATTCACTGTTACTTTTGATCATTTTTTCGGTCTCCGAGGTGAATCGAGTTATTAATGAGAATTTGTATGCTCACATATGCATATTGTATATGTGTAGAAATGTAATCACACTTTGTCTTGGATTTACATTAAACTGTTCAGTCACGACACCAGTCTCCTCTTTTCTACTCCCAAGTTTGTATCTTTGCGTGCGTTCATCCGCTTTTGGGCTGCTGTGGGCGCTTGGTGACTTTCATTTAGAAATCAAATAAACGACAATGACTCGAAAAGGCCTTTTTGTTTGGAAAATGGAAACACATATTTCAAGGTTTCGCACATCTGAATGGATCGTGGTTACGGTTGCTTTTCCTGAGAAATGACACAAGGTCAGCTATAGTACATGTTGTGCTTTCAAAATGACTGGTACAATAAAGCTGTGCTGTGTCATCAGTGTGCAACTGTGTGTGAATGGTAAAAGACCATGACAGAGCAATATAAGAACCAGTTCATTGATGATTTATGGACAGACGGATAGAACTTTGAGGTCACAACACCATAAGCTGTAAAAACACGTTTCTTTACAGCACAATAACACAAAATACGCACGAGGGACAGCAATCATTGCAGAGGAGCAGATACAAAAATGCATTGACGCAAAAATGTTCCAGCCTGTGAAAGAGGGCCAGCACACACACGCACACACGCACACACACACACACACACACATAAGGAGATAAGAGAGAGTGAGGGCAATTCATTATCGTGGATCTTTTGTATTTAAGTCCAGATTGGTTTTGAACAGACCCATAACTATGCTGCACGCGTTTTCCAATCGACGCAAGTTTCGTGTTAAGAAAAATTAAAACCAATACGTCAGTACCCTTCGATACACAAAAACAACACTAGGTGGCGCTGCGCACCAACATGACAATGACAATAACCTGGCACCGATGTGCGGATCTTCCGCTGATCCGACTCAGTTTAATATCAGCTACTAAACCCGCGGTGGTCGAGCTTTTCGGCCGAACGGAGACGCGTCCACGCACTATCCACGGAGGAACATCTAAGTGAAAACGAGTGAACATCTTCCCAACATTCTGCTCCACACGCTCATTTACGTGGCTGGAAATGGGACAAAGGTGGCACAACCACGGAGTACAAGCAGACAGTGACAACAGGAGAAGGTGTTGACCTTGCAGACGGTGAATAGTCTGTGTGGCACGGACAGACATGTCTCCATCCGACGCTTCATCATCATCATCGTCGTCGTGAGGCGACGTTGCCGTGGAAGCCGCAGACGCCAGTCGACGAGGGCCAACCTAATCTCTGTGCCCCGGCTGTGACGGAAGAACGGCTCAGCCAATGAGAGCGCGCTTGGGTGACGGAGCAGCCAATCAGAGGAGAAGGGGGGCGGGACCGAGGATGACCGTCGGGACGGGAGAAGGTAACAGTTCACAGAGAGTCAGATGAAGAGCAGCTCCGGCTCCAGTCAGCCCGGACCCCACTCAGACAACTTGTCAGTGAGGCTTCATGAGGAGGCCTCTCGCGGCTCCCCTCCTCTCTCTGCACATCTCCTCGGCTGCAAAGGACAAAGGACTGGACAGAGCTGCGGGTGCTGGTGAGTGTGACTGCGCAGCTCGGGGCAGAGCAGGCTGACAGGAATGGCTGGAGGAGCAGAGCTCCTTGCCTCACCGCTAGCTCCCGGGGATATTCCCCGGGTGTCCTCAAGTCCATCTCCTACCCGTAGCTCTAAGTAGCATCACGCTGGGATGCTCAGCTCTCGCGTGCCTCGTTCACATCCACATGACCGCTGAAGCTGCGGGGTAACGGGACGGGATGTGGGACCGGAGATCCGGGAAGGATGAGCGGGTGCACGCTGGCCCTGCAAGCCGGGGAGCGACGCCTGCTCCTCGGCTTCATTCACAGGCTTTCCCCGGGGCTGTGGAGGCAGCAGCGTCGCTTTAGTTTTCAGCCCAGCCGACGGGATGATCTTTCCTCTGAGCGGACGTTTCACTGTTTAGATTAAGGTTAAGTTGTAGTGACCTGGTTGGCCATGTGCAAGATGTGTGTCAGCCTGCCTGCTCCTTTAGATCTGTTGTTATTCCTAATGATGTCATATTGACATGTTGGAATTAATCCACCATTGCATTACCTGTTATTACTGTTGAATTCATTGCAGCCTCCTTGACAAATGTGAAGATTATCTGGTTTAATCAATCTTCCAACAACTACTCAATATATGGGAAACAATAACAAACACATTATTTTATTAGTCACAATCGTTATAAAGTGCGACCATGAAGACATCTGAAGCTTCTTCCACAGAGAGATTTAGACTTAACGATAGACGTGTTGGGACCAAACACACTAAAACATTCTTTTTTTTTAAGCCAAGCAACGCTAAATCCATACTGAACGGGTCAGAGCACAGATCAGACAAAGTGTGACTGACACTCCGCCGATGCAATGAGAAATAGAAACATAGCCTCTCAAACTATTCATTTCCCGTGAGTAGTTGTCGGCTGTAGATGAACGACCCCGCTCCAAGTGCGCCATCTGTCCCTTTCCCCTCCCTGCAGGTAGTACGCATCCTGCCAGACACGGTGTGCTTTAGCGGTGCCGCTACAACCACGTGAACCGATGATATTTGAACAATGCATTAAATGCCGCCCGCCGTTGTCGCCAACAGGCCTCCGGGACGCGGTATGGACGCGGGAGCTTCAAAGTAAAGGGGACCGAGCACGCTGAAGGCCGAAGAACCCCCCCCCCTCACCACCAAGCCCCTGCCTGCCTCCACGGAATGACCCTTCTCTTGTGAACCGGATGGGACGCCCTGAGCTGGGCCCCGGCGTACCATGGCAGCTTTAGTCCCCCCCGCGCCGGGTTGGCCGGTCACGCCGCGGGGCGCGGCGCTCCTCCTGGGGGCGTTGCTGCTGGCGGCGGCCGTGGTCGCAGGTGAGAGAGGCCCGCCCACTCGCGCACACACGGGAGAAGAGCGGGCGAACGAGGTTCAAAGGGAGGGGAGGCCGGCTGTAAAACTTAAAGGTTGCGTGTGGCAAGGCATCGTCACTGCCTTGTGTCCGCCCTCTCTCTTTCATTTTCGGGAGCCTCTTGCACAGCATGAATGCACGTTTTCAGCAAGACTTTGCACGCACACACACCCTCCACACACACCCTCCACACACACACACAGTGAGACAGTGACCGAGGAGAGCGTTTGGTACAACTGCGGTCTTGTTTGCGGGCAGCCCGGCAGCTGCACGGGGGGGGGGGGGGGGCAGGAGTGGGCCCATTTTGTGCCCTGCTCAAGGCCAGCTCAACCAGTTACAATCACAAGCCCTGCCGCGCTGGCCTGGACCGCGCGCCCCCCCTATTTGAAGCCCGTCGTCTCCTGGAGAGGAACAGGGTCTTCACCGAGTGGCCGAGTGATTGTGCCGTACCTTTAAACCAATTTGCGGTCGTTAGGGGAGACGAGGAGAAAGGGTCCGTGTCCGTCCGCTCGGCGGGGGGGGCGGGGGGGGGGGGGCGGGGGGTTCTCCGGGCTTTCTCTTATAGACAGTGACATGATCCCAGCATGACCCCTCCCCCAGCACGCCGCCCGGTGAAAGGAGAACGTTTTAAGAGCAGCCAAAAAACTCACGATATTAGGCCGTAATAGGATTACGTAGTAAGTGCCCGGGCGAAAGCTTTGTGCAGGAAACCAGTAAATCTCCCAGTGCCGTCCTTATCGCAGCGCCTCCATTCACAGCGCGGGCCGCCTGCTTTCTTAAGTTTCCTGCCCATGCGTCGCTGCCCCCGTAGGAGACGGCGTGTCGTGTTACAGGCCGCGTAAGTTGCAGGTTTTTGTGTTTTCGAACGAGGTGTGGACCCTTCGCGCGCGCATCTGCACTTGCTTTGCCGCGTTGCTGCTCAGTATTTCTTTGTGTCCCTAACGTTCTAACAGCCCGCCCGACGCACACAAAGCAAATCTATATTTGGCTGTTTTTACTCCGCTATATATGTCTGAGGACTGTTTCCAAGTCAAAGTGATGTGTCAACGAAAGCCGCCTTTGAAATGGCCCAATCTGCGCGACCAGTGAGAGAAACACTGGAAGCTGGCAAAGCCTTTGTCACACCTTTTCCTGTGGCGCTTTTGGAGGGAACGCTCCGTTCGGACAGTGGATCTCGCAAGAGTGGTTTCATCTCGTGTGGACGGACATCCGAGGCGGGACGTAGGGACTAGTTTTAGTCGCTGCTCAGTGATGTCCGGTAATGATCACAGTAAGCCTAGAGAAGCGTCTCAGAGGCAGCTCTCTTGTGGCGGACTGCTCACCGCCGCATCACACGAGAATAGATTTATCAGCCACGGTTTGGACAGATTTCAGACAGCTGCGTGCTGCTCCGAATTAGCCTGTTTCCTTTTAAGGACTCTAAATTTGGCCTTGCATTATCAGTGCATAATGGGAACATCATTGGACGGCTCTTAAGCTTTTCCCTTTTTATTAAAATTTGTTCACAGCTGCAATATCGTGCAGTATCGAGCCAGAATTTGCCCATGCCCAGCAAACAACCATTTCAAAGTTCTTTAAAGGCTGTAAATGTAAACAAAGCATATGTCCAGGCGTAACTTATTTCAGCCAGTGGACACACAGCGGAGTGACAGATTGCTTCCTCCTATGGGGAATGCTTCCTCAGTTCAGGAAACAAGTTAGCAGAACAGCTTTGATTGTCAAATTCAGTGGCCATCTTTGGTCATTACCTGTGATAAATGTGGGTTAGGGTTAGGGCTAAGGTTAGGATTAGGTTTAGGGTTAGGGTTATGGTAATGTGTTTTCGCCACTGACTCACAAACAAACCTGCCGCTTTTAAACGCCAACAATACAATGTTTATACACTTAAGGTGCACCGATGACATTGCATATTGTCCTATAGTGATAATCCTCCAATTTAAGAATTTGTGCATATATCACAAGTCATATCACAATCCCAATACTTGGAGGTATCATCGCATATCGCATGTTTGGCTAACGCATGCATGATGCAGCTATGAGCCGTTGACATTGTTACCTAAACTTTTTATTTGAGGTCATGTATGTGAAGGAATCGAGCTGTGATATGTGGCAAAGAGCTACTGAACATCTCACTGTATGAGATATGCTCGAGCTGTTTAATCAGCTGAATATGCAGAGCTCACTCAGCAAGCCACTGGAAACTTAATGAAAAAAAAAGCTAGTTACTGAATGGCAGGGGGTGCTCATCGGCTGTAGCCGCCATTAATCTCTTTGCTTGATTCATGTATCGTGTTTCCATGCTCTGTCTTAGCAGTGAATTCGCTCCAGTCACACAGTTTCCCTCTTACAGTCTCAGAAAAGCACACCCTCTACTTTCTAGGTCAAATAGAGCCCAGCGACCTATGTATAATTGTTCCCCCAGACCTGACATCATACTGTACAGTCATTTTCTCCTTTTTCTTTTCTTTCTTTCTTTCTTTCTTTCTTTCTTTCTTTCTTTCTTTCTTTCTTTCTTTCTTTCTTTCTTTCTTTCTTTCTTTCTTTCTTTCTTTCTTTCTTTCTTTCTCTCTCTCTCTCTCTCTCTCTCTCTCTCTCTCTCTCTCTCTCTCTCTCCTCTCTCTCCCTGCTTGCCATGTCTTCCTTGTACTCTGGTCAGTTTCTGAGAATTAGTAGTTCAATGACACCCTGGATCAAAAATCCAAATAAGAGATTCCCACAAAAAGTTTTGGATCGTAATTTAAAGTTTATATGTCACAAGGTCGTAAACTGCCCTTGCACTTCAGTAGAATCTCTCTCTCCCTCTCTCTCCGTCTCGCTCTCTCTCTCTCTTTCTCTCTGCCTGCACTGCAGTGGCTGGCAAGTTGAGTGGTTGAGCTGCAGACCAGCAAAGTCCTGGCTAATTACCAGTGCAGTCTGTTGCCATGTGAAATGTGATCTGTGTGGGATGACAATATGTCCATTCATTATTCATTAGAGCTGGGAGCCAGTTGCAGATCAATGGTTCGAACCTATCAGGAGCAGCCAAACAGTGGCTACTTTAACCAGGCCTGCAGCTTGACCACAGAGATGTACTGGACCCTCCCAGCCTGTCTCCTGACCGGCCTGGCCCGGCTATTAGTCAGTAATAGCAGAGGGACACATTTTCCTCCCCCTGCCTGCCTGCCTGCCTGCTGATCAGTTTCGTCATTATCGTCTCCGGTTCTCCTATCAAACAATCGGTTGCCGTAGGTGGAGTGCTGCCTCAGCCTCATTGATCTAATTTATGCCAGTTGGCCGCTATTACCTGCATCACACTGGTAGCCTGGGATGTTGAAGGTACCAGAGTAGGAGTGGGGGGTGGGAGGGGGGGCTGCGAGACTACATCTGTTAGCGATTTTCTGTACCCTAATTTGTGCTTTACCAAGGCAATTTTCCACTGCTGCTTTAGCATCCTAGCAGCGTCCAAACATTGCATGTGTGCGCTCTTAATTCTACCAGCTCAGACTTACCTGTGCGCTGCGTCCATCACTTTGCCAGTGTGCACAAGTTAACCTCTCTATTTAGCATGCTATATGGAACTTAATAGCGCTTACACATGCAGGACCACGCCTGTTAAGTGTATATTGATTGCTATGCGATCCGTAGCATTTTGTAGCATGCGGTAATTACAACCACACCATTATGTTTACTAGTCCCATAGTCGTGCTGCCAGAGAGTGGCTGTATTCCCGTACCGATGGATCACAAACCATTGTCGCTCAGGTGATTGTTGTCGCCAGTGTTGGCAATTACCGCGGTGAATCCTTTGTTTCTCAGCGCATGAGAGAAACTGCGTTTGTCCGTCTTGCGAGACAGGGCCGTGAAATGTGCAATGCACGGGTCACGATTGGGCAGCGCCCGCGCCATATTGTGCCGGGCGGAATTACTGTGTCGCTCCGATGAACCG